>OZ007497.1:22330099-22519288 GCA_963931805.1 Microdon myrmicae
TCCTAATACTTTTTGGGCTGTTTGTTTGATTGTGTCTCTGATCGATAAAAAAAAAAGAATTACGTAACATAAAAATATATTTAGAAACTATGAAAAAGGGAACTTTTAACTCTATCTCATTTTGAAAAATCATGTGCAAATGACTTTCGCCAAAAATTATGCAGATTCCGATTCAGAGAGTCGATCCGGTTAAATCTCAGCTGGTGTTATGTTGAAACGGCCGATTATTTGAAAATGAGAAAATATGAGAATAGGATGAAAAGTAATGCAGATACGCTTATGGAGGGCGAACAAAAACAAAATAGGAAGATCGCGCAAGACTTATATTACAATACAATTCTTAAGCTTTAAAATCATATATTTATTTTTCAACATAACCACCGACGAGGCTAATACAAGTAGGAGCTAAACGCAAAAAAAAGCCGCTGGTCCTGTTGGCATTCCCCCAGTTATCTTGAAGAGATGTTCCTCTTCCACTGCGGAAACTCTTCCATTTGTCTTGCTCTACTGGCCGTTTCCCAAATGGATTGAAGTCAGGGAACATTCAGCCAATTCCCAAAAATGGCCACAAATCATCCCTCTTTTCTTATCGACCCATAGTACTAACTTCTATTCCCTCGAAGGTAATGGTTTTGTGGCGTTTCTAACAGATACACACACAATATACAAGCAAAATAGTGAAGAACACCGCAAGAAAATTCGAATAAGCAAAGCATCAGAGCCGTATACCATAGCGATAACATAACAATTCCACATCAGTTGGGTGTACTTGAGTTTAGAAATTGAATTCGTACACGTGGCAGTAGCCTGATGCGGCGGGGTTTGGTTTTATCGTTTAGTGATTCTAACAGTGATAGCGTCGGTTCGAATCACACGCGCTTCACTATCGTCGCAAACGCTATAGTATCACTGATTAACCGTAAACTTTCGAAATATCTGGAATCAATTGACCTCAATGGCCGCCAATATATCTTTCGTAGCAACAGGTCCACAGGAGGTAAGGCGTACCTTACCGAAACATGGAGCCATTCCATCCACTACTTCGGCGAAAGCAAGGTTGTTGCACTGGATATCTCGAAAGCCTTCGACAGTCATGTTGCGAGATTATTGGTGCCAGGTTGCCTCTAACAAGCTAAACTCGACGTCGGAGATATTCAGAATCTGTATGTCATCATCATCATCATCGGCACCACAACCGGGATCCGGTCTTGGCCTTATTTAACAAGTTAAATTTTTCATAATAATTTCTTTTCCGGGGAAGGTTATTAACCTTGCGGCATAGAATCTGTATGTACTGAGAAAAATTTAGCGTTGCCCCTCGTTCCAGAAAATCGGACATAAACTCAATGAGCATCCCAAAAAAAGCTTTAAAAGAAGTTTTCCGTATGGTTGGGTTTCGAACTTTATCGGCTGTTGCGAAGACGGATTTCGATTTTAGTGCTCTGTCTGTTTTCTTCCGGATCACAACGATGGACACATTACTCATCCTCCGTCACAATTTTCAAAAGGACGTGCCAATTGCACTGCAAAAGTTGCTCGCACTATCCCAATCGACGTCGTTTGTTCTCGTCTGTGTGACGGAGTGGAATCCACCGTGCCCAGATTTTACGATATCCCAATTGATCAATAATAAAGCCAACACGCTCCTTGGATATTGTAATATGGTTTGCGATGCGGTTTTGAGTGATTCACTGGTCAATCGTTGACGGGTTTGCGATGATTACCGTCTGTGGCAGTGATCGGACGTCTGCTGTGGGTTCCATCAACAATTCTGGCTTTTCCAGGCTTGCAACCACGAAATGTTATTGCCAATATGCTATTTACAGTACACGCATGGCGTTTCTAACAGATACACACACAATACACAAGCAACTAGTAAAGAACAACAGAGAAAAAAATTCGAATAAATGTAGTGGACCTACATTGTATCTACCTCAGCACCCAAACATTATATGTAATTAAACATGACCCGTTTTTCGTTGGGGAAGAAACAACGGCAAAACAGTCCAAATGATATTAGGTGCGCAACTAAGGTCACGCTATTTTTGATGAGATTGTTGAAGCCGGCGAAACACATGTGTACCAACCTTCGATCACAGTAATTAATACACCTTCGGTGCATCAAGTACTAACAGCTTCTCTGAACGACGAAATTACCGAGAGCAGTGAAAGTCATTGGGGACCCACCTGTGAGTCGATCAATTCCGTCGTCAGGACATAGGCGCAACGTATCGTGTCTATCTCTTTTCTATAGGTATTACCATGGTCGTTGCTCAACTGAACTTGCTCAATGTGTTCCGCCTCCTCAGACATTTTTCCGGGAGATGCGTGCAGAGCTGAAACTAATAAGGGTCGACTATTAAAAAAAAAAAAAAACAATAAACTAAGATCAAAAAGTTTTAAACCATATAACGAATCATTTGAATTGAAACATTATTTTTAAATAATTATTAGGTGCGCGACTAAGTTTCCGCAAATTTTTTTATTTTTTTTTTTTATTTTTTTTTATTATAATGGAAATGCAACTTTATTGTGAAAAAAATGGTTACAAATAAATCATTCGAAGTATTGCCCATCGCTAGCTACAACTTTTCCCCATCTTCCTGACAGAGCTCGAATACCGACCGTTACGGTAAAAGTGTTCATATTTTGAAGCTATCCACGAATCAAGTCGTTTTTTGATATCTTCATATGAGCGGAGCTGGTGAATCAACCAGACCATGTGCCATCGAACGGAACAAGTAATATTCGGACGGGGCAATATCTGGGGAATATGGCGGGTGAGATAGAATTTCCCATTTGCGCGTTTTCAGGTAGGTTTTAATAGATTTGGCAACGTGGGGCCGAGTGTTGTCATGCTGTAGAATCACTTTTTCGTCTCTCTGCTCGTATTATGGCCGTTTTTCGCGCAGTGCGGGGCTTAATCGCATTAATTGAAGTCGACACCGTTTCCCAGTGATGGTTTCGTTCGGTTTCAACAGCTCATAATAAGCAATAATAATAATAATAATAATTCGACAGTTCATAACATGGACCTGGTATCACCACATATACAGCATAACCTTCGCAGCGTGAATATTCGGCCCAGCTGACGACGTAGAAGCATGACCGTGCAGTCGCCATTACTTTTTTTCTTTGGGTTGCTGTAATGAATCCATTTTTCATCACTCGTTACGATGCATGAAGAAAACCCTTCCATTTTTTGCTACTGGAGCAGAGTTTCACAGGTGAAAAGACAATGCTCAATGCTCCCTTGGCTTCAAATCATAACTAACCTAAGTTCCTTGCTTTTGAATCATTCACAACGCATGCAATCGCTTGGTGGGTAACTCTTAATGTTGATGAAAGCTCTTGTTGCGTTGGCATGGATCGTCATCGAGCAATGGCTTAAATTCAGCGTCTTCGAAGGTTTTTGGCCTTCCTTCACGGGGACGGTGGTCAACATCGAAATCACCGTCTTTGAAACAACGGAACCACTCACGGCACGATGCTTTACTTAGAGCAGCATCTCCGTAAACTTTGTGGAGCTCTCGATGTGCTTCAGCCACCGTTTTCTTCGGGCAAGTCTTTGAAGTAAGACGGGTTACGCTTGAAGGAGATGTCCGTGAAGGATTTATTGAAGAAAGAAGCGAATAGATTGGCAATAGTATGGGGAGACTTTTCCAGGGTCGATTGCGTTTTGGAGCGGTCGAAAACGCTTGTTATTGTTGAGATAGTTCATTTTATTGTCGATATCTTGGCGAAATGCCGAGAGATCTTTTAGGACTTTATCAGGGAGCATATTGAGATTTATATGGAAATTAACAAACAGGTTGCGAAGGCTAAGAAAGTCGGTGGGTGGACCTTCCTGGTGGATGGAAGCTATTACGCTTTTTCGTTTTACCTTCATAACAGACAGAGTCAGATTTGTCGTGGGGGTATGACGGATATAGGCGGACATTCTCGTGGGTTATTATGTTCCTATATTTGGGCAAGGCATATCAATTATCGGAAGAATTACTGGTTTGCTGTGTGAGTTTGACAGATGAGGGTAAGAGTGGGTCGATTAAAGGTCTGGGGGAGGGACGCGATGAGCGAGGACGAGATCTGGCTGCGAGAGGAAATGCTGCAACTTCCAAGAACGTGTCTTCTCCTTAGATAAAAGTGCGCAAGTGCCTCATACAATACTAAAGAGTGTATTCGGAGTTTAATTCCGATTTATATAAATTTCGACATCAAATTATTGTATATTCCACAACATTTACCTTTTCATTTGATTTTATTGCTATAAAATAAATCTCACCAAAGTTTGTCATTATTTATTTCAGCCTACAATTCGACCCAGCACCTAGACGTGGTGAACCGCATGTTACTCGAAGAACTCCCGATTATTTCCTTTAAGTGGATTATTAAACCAGCCAGCAACAAGAGTAAAACATTTTCAAAACAACCAGAAAAAATAAAGTTATAATTATATAATAATAATATTAAAAAATAAATAAAAACAAGATAAAAAATCCACAACAACAATAATTACAAAACTGAATTATAATTCAAGTGAGTAAATTAAGTGGGAAATAAGTTTTTTTTTTTTAGATAAAACAAAACAAAAAGAAGTAAGAACACAAAACAATTCTGAATCTAAAGTTTAGTGAGAAATTTAAGATATAAACATTTAAACGACATGGAAAATAATAACACAATAAAAATTCATTATTATAAAAGATGATTATAAACAAAGTCGAAAAAAAAAACAAAATATTTTATTGCTACACACTACTAATAATAAAAAAAGAAATGAAAACAAATCTACAATTTACGAAATTTTTTATTTCACTTTATACGTCCTTTATTTCCTTGTATTATTTTTGTGCTTTCATTATTGTTATTTGTATCTTTCCCGCTGTTTATTGTGAGGACTGAAAGACAAAAGTTCTTTACAATATTGAAGTGTAAAGTAGGAAACAATATTGAATACTTGATACATTAATTTTTTGAAGCCTTCAAAATAATAGGGGACTGAAATTATATGATTAAGAGTATCGATAAGCAATTAGTATGTTTAGGTATTTAAAATAACTGCTGTTAATCATTTATAAAAATTCACATGTCACCGAGCAACTGTCTTGTCACTGGTTTTTAAGATACCTTCGAGGTAGAAGAGTTACGAGATGTCGCAGAGATCGGTGTATTCTAAGGGGTAAGCCTACGCTAAGGACAGTTTATAATTTCATTTGGTTTAGATGAGTTTACTTCTGCGTTCTGTTTTGACTTGTGACTTTATTATACAAAAATACTACCGCCTAGAGACGTTCGATTAACTAATACCACCTTCCAACGGAGAAGGCTAAAATGGATACCGACTAAAAAAGTTTGAGATTTGTTTGTGTTGTGGTGCCTTTTACCTATTACAATAAGCTTTAACCCATTACAATTGTGTTATTTCTATTTAAGCTCAATACAAGCTTTAACCTATTACAGTGGTTTTATTTCTAGTCTTACGTCTACGTTCACATACACTTTTGCCTATGGGATGAAGTTCAGAAGCAAGATTGGGAGACAGTTTTAATAGGCCCTTTGAGTGGTTGGATGTCAAATATTGTTAATGAATCATTGCATTTATCCAGTGCATGAGAGATCAGCCAGTTCAATATCGGTCGATGTGGAACAAGGGTACGCCTCTGAGGTACCGAAGGTTAAGACTAAGAGTAAAAAACATGAAGTAGTTTTAAAGTACAACTTACATATTTTTTATATTTGTATGTAAGATTAAATAAAATCGAGATCATTTTCTTTTCTTCTTTTTTTATTTCTTTTGCTTTTATTAACTTTTTTTGTTTACATGCTTCCCCCAGGAAAGACGAACCTATAGCGTTGAATCGACGCCATGAGATGCTGTTTTTTCTCGATCGAGTCCATTAGCCTCAAAAAGATGTTAAAGATTCTCCCGTTTCTATGAGCATGATGGGTGATATTTCCCCGGGCGGTTGGCATTTGGATCCAATGTAGCATTAAATGTGCCAAGGTGTCACAGCTTGCGGCGCGAGTTGAATATTGTACGCGGTCTCGTCACGGCTTTTTTCCGATAGTTCGTCAAGAATTTAATGGATGGTTCTGTCTTTGCCCATTCTTGCCACATGTTCAACCCAATATTAATCCTTGCTATGATAATTCTCACGATTGAGGCATAACTTCCATATAAAACAATCGTCATGATTTATATATCGACAGTACTATGGAATTTGCGTATAGCAAAGTATAATACACGGGCTCCTCGATAGTATAGTGGTTAGTATACCCGACTGTCACGTGGGAGACCGGGGTTCGATTCTCCGTCGGGGAGCCTCTGGCGCAAGACCTTGCCCGAAAAAAAAAACAAATCATTATGGAAAATTTAACAAGCCTCAGGACTTTTTTTTTTTTTTTTTTTTTTTTTTTTTTTTTTTTTTTTTATTAGACTTCTCTCGGGAGAGGCGAACCTATAACGTCGAGTGGGCGCCCCGAGATGCCATCAAATAACTGTTGCAGTTCTTTTTGAACAGTTGCAGGTTGTAACGCTCCGGGAACACTCGCGTGGGAAGGGAGTTCCACAGCTTCCCCGCTCTGTAACGGAACGTGCGGTTCCCGGTTGTAGTGCCGATGATGATGAAAGTATAATACACATGTTATATGTAAATATATGTTATATTATTGGAGTATTGGGTGTTGCATGTAAGTAATTATCGGAGTAATGGATTTCTGCGTGTAGAAGATTCCTTCCACCTTCTGATAAGAGAATTATTCTTAGAAGAGGAATAATTCTCAAAAAATACTCTATAAATAGGGCTTCGGTACTAGGCGGCCACAGGGGGAGCTTGGTTAAACAAATTTTGGCGCTGGGATTTGTTTTACAGTAACACACTGGAAATTTTGATTGTTTGTTTATTTGCGTATTAACTTTTAATAATAGTGGTAATATTTGTTTCGCTTATTGAATTAATTTTTTCAGTGTAGGAGTAGTTTAGCTTATTTTCTAATAGTTTTGGTTGTTTGTTTTCTTATTATTAAACGGTTTTTTACATTTAAATTACTTAATTTGGATACGATTTTTATTATTATTTATTATAACAATAGTGGCTATATTATTTTACAAAGATTTTTATTTTGTTTACCTTATTTTGCCTAAGTTTAGTGTCCTTTTTCATTTTGTATATGAGTTGGGTCTTGTGTTTACAAGATCTTATTTTTATATATAAATTGTTATATAGTTTCTTATGACATTCTATGTATGTTGTGTATTTACATAAGTTTCTATTAATATAATTCTTTTCTATGTTATATATTGATATAGGATCTTACATAAGTTTCTGTATAATAAAACTCTTGTGGGTGTCTCTGGTTCAGTTTCAAGATCGACGCCCTTTAATAGAACTGTAATATTTTCAAGTTCTTTGGACGTGTAAGAAAAGAATTCCGCGGTATCTCTTTTCAAAACATGTTTAATTTTAGTATGGTCACCAACGTTTTATGTTTGAATGGCATGCCTATACCTCCCAGGTTTTTAAGCACAAAATTATTACTTTAGTTGTATGACTTACACAATTATTTATAATTTATGTCTACCGTATTGATTGGTGGCATTTTAATTTGTCTGTTGGTTTTCTGCTGCTGTGCTTTTGGGTGATGGGCTACATTTTGTTCATCGGGTCCTGTTTCTGAGTTTGGTTTTTGTTGCTGATGTTGGCCTCCTTTTGGTTTCGGCTTTTCTTGTTTATTTTTTTTCTTTCTTCTTTCGTCTTACCGCGCTTTCGCTATAACTAGTTTCGCTTCTAGCTCATTTATTTCTTCTTCTTCGTCCTCAGATTCAGAAGAAGCCAGACAAGCGAATGTGTTGTTAGGAAAATGCCCGCTGTAGTCGGTGGTAGAGGGTAATGCATTCTCCGCCCCCATTTGTTGTTGTTCTAACATGAGTTCTGCAGCTTTGTTACGAGTCATTAATATGTTGCTTATTTCGGTCTCTTTAATTTTTTTTGTCGATTTTAATTTTGGTTTGTTGAACGAAGAGCGTTTTAATGGACTTATTTTGTCTTTTAATAACCTACTCTTTTGTTCTTATTCCTTCTTCATTGTTCATGCTCGTGCAATCGGCACGCACTCCTTAATACGACAAGAGTAAACCCTAACGTTCTTATTTCACTTAGTGCGCGCGATTTCCTTTCTACGACACTTCATCGAATATTCGCAAAACACAATTATTGTTATCTTGTCTTTGTATGTTCTCTTATATTGTCACTTTTCACAAAACAAAACCCGGCACGAAAATCAAAATGTATTGTCTTGTTCAGGTATTCGGTCTGTGGCGGTTCCACCAAACCCCACGGTTCGCCACTTCCTACAAAAAACCCCATAACGTTCACCCAATCTGCATAAGCTTTCGCTAATGCAATAGCATTAGCATCTTAAATGCTTCACGCATTAAAGAGTACAAATTTGTAATCGAAAAAGCCCCTGGAAAAGAGAATTCTTACCTGCATGCATAACTTCGCATTTAAAATCCCCTATAAGAGTTCTCTCCAAGCTTATCATAAATTCCCTGAAAACAAAACATCGGTTCACATTTAATGTAACCGCATAGTCAGCGAATCTTAGGGAATCTAACATGTGTAAAACTTGTCTTACATACACATCGATTCATTGTCCAACTGCCAAGCAGCGTCGGGCATTTCATTGTATAAAGTATTGCAACCATTAGCACCTTTCCCAATGTCTGTTCGTATATTTACACAAGGGCATCACTCATCTAAGACTTTTATGATGCCCTCGTCTCATCTTTTCTCTTGCCACATTTCTTCGAAGTATCGCCGTCTATTTATTTAGACGCGATGTACTTCATAGATGACGATCTTCTCGATCTCTTTGTCCTTGCCGCCTGGCTGCTTTGTTTTGCCATTGCCTCCAATCAACCATTGCCTGATCTCAACGATCCATCTCACACACACCACCATGATCTGCATTACGAGATCTGGTTTTCTGTTCCCACAAGAGAGACTTCACGTTTCTCTGGTGGTGGGTAAATCTTTTCCCTAGTGGAGGAAATACTTTCTCTCTCAGGGAAAATGCCCCTAAAAGTTTCCATCGTAGCGAATCAGATCTGCACGATTGAATATCGTTGAGTCGTTTTTCATCCACCAACCGAACAGGTCACATCACTCCCGCTGTCCGTAGCGCTGCGGACACGCGAATTTCAACCGCGAGTAACCATTAACGAGTCGTTTTACATCAGCAGACCAGAATGGTCACGCTTGTTCAGTCCCACTCCCCGTTTCGCACCACGGGGACGCGTACATAACCGGCGTCGTGTTTTCATCATCAATTAAGTCGAGCGGGGGTTTGTCGATTTTTTTCTACAGTTAATTGAACAGTCGGAATTTATTGCGAAGTCTTTAGATAGTATGTGGATTGTTAACGTTTGAACAACGGCCATGAGAAGGCTTAAATTAATATTCGTAAGGCTCCAGATGACATCTAATACACGTGTACGTAATTAAATAAAGAGAACGTTTCAACGACTAAAAAATCATTTAGTGTTTTAATATACCATGCCGCAGTTCCTGGGGGTGTCATCGTTTATACTTACGCGTTGTGGACAATTTTCGGTGCTAGCATTTGTGGCGGAACTTTCGATTAGTGATGGGGGAGTGAAGTGAACTGTGTGCCCGTGTCCGGCATAATACTTCACCTTCCCACAGGTCTACCTGACTTCACTTTTAAGACTGTTCCGTTGGAAGATTCGTTAACTATCGTTTGTCAATTGTCGACACATCTACACCGGATGGTGGTCAATTTGGTACTGCCAAAAATTTTGTTCTTCAGAAATATGTACATTTTCAGGGTCCATTTCCATTTCCATTTTTATATCATTTTTTATTTCTTATTATTATAATTTACTTACTCGCTAGACAAAAATGATTAAACTCTAGCTTATGTTTTCTTATTTCTTAACTTACTTACTCCCTTGCGGACTCTCTAAGTTACATGCATACGCCGACATTTTCAGGGTCGTTGGCGAGCCTGTGGACATTACTTTGATAGATTTTGGCATCGACTGTAAAATGTTCTCGACAGAAAAAATTACAGTATGATTCAGCATCGTTGTGTCTAAAACAACACAAAAGCAGATTACAGCGTTGAACTTAATTTACCTTCTCGGCTTTGGAAAGCATTTTCATCGGCACCTATTTCATCGCGCAGGACTTCTAAGGGGTCTTCTTCGAGGTCTCGACGCACAATTTTCTCGTTCACACCAACGACCGACGATAGTGTTTGGACCGATTGCCTTGGATCCTCATAAAATATTTTTCGTTTCCATTGCGAATGATGTCGGGCATCCTGGCAACGAGCTCCTTATAGTGGAGTTGCTTCGACGATGTTGGATTTTTCCGATTCATTGTACTTTACAACGATAATCGATGTGAGGTGCCCATAGAAGAATCATTTCTGTCACCGAACGCCCATCGAATTCGAAGAGTGATATCGATTTAAACACCTTCATGTTATCTGCGAAAGTAGATAATAATATCTCCTATATAGGTAGACTATACCATCATCATCATCGGCACTACAAGCGGGATCCGGTTTGGCCTTATTTAGGAAGTTTCTCCACCGGTATCCGGTCCATATCCGAGACTTGTTAAAGTGTCCATAATAATTCGTTTTCCCCGGCCAAGGTTATTAGCCTTGCGTCGGTTTCCCGTATAGTAACAACATTAATTTTGGTATAGAGCTGTACGTGTCGTTTAGAGATATATCGCGAATCGGCGGGATCTGTTGGATTGCCTTACGGAGCGCCAATTGCCCGCAATGATATTCTGAATCATACATACCGATGGTTATTTCTGCAAAGAAAAATCAAAGATCCGGTATGCGTCTTCGATCTGATAGCAACTCTAGTGTTGATATTTAAGTTTAAAGAGATAACTCTGTTTTCTGGAGGTGGATTTGGCGATATACGTATTTTACGTGTATCAATGCCACATTATATTCTCACGCTCCGAGCAAATTCATAGTTTCCTTAGATTTCAGGACGTTAATTATAAACCGTGGCACTAAACATCCTTTATTTTGTTTTAAACGTGTATTGCGCCTTCGTTGCACTGAAGTCAGCCAGATCGAACATACCCTATTGTAGGATTTCATCAAAATTTCGATTTCTTGTTGAACTTCAGCTGGTAGGACATTGAGCAGGATATTTAAAAATGAAGAAATCAAAATTGAATATTTTGTTACCCGATGATACTACGAGGGCAGGTTAATAAGTCTTTAGAAAATAACGATTTACTTTTATAGCGTTAAGCAAGGATAGTGAAGAAGGTGAATTGAACACACGATGAAACGGTTGAAAAGCGAAGCAGTGAAGCATCAGGCTACTGACCGTGTTTAGAATTTGATTTCCAAACTCGAGTATATTCCACTGGTGTGAATTATTTTTATTATTTATCGCTTGGTATACGGTTCTGATGTATTTTTCTTATTCGATTCTTTTCGTTCGTGTTCTTCACTATTTTTGCCTGTGAATTGTGTGTATCTGTTGTTAGAGTTGCCACACTTTTATTTTCTCATTTAGGTGATCTGATAATAATAATACTCTCCAGTTATCGTCTGTCCCTTTTCCAAATAGCCAATGAAAATAATACCACGTGCATTTCAAAACACAGTAGCCATAACCTTTCCAACTGATTTCACCGTCTTTGCCTGCTTTGTAGCCCGTTCGCCTTTAATAATCCACTGTTTTGACTGTTCTTTCGTCGCGGAAGTGTTTTCTTCTTAAGTTTATTTAATTTACTTAAATACTAACAAATTTTTATTCTTAGGCTAAATAAACATAAAACTATAATCTCGTGTTGTTGTTGTGTTAATGTATAAGGCCGTGGTGGCACGCAATACTTATCATATTTCGTTTTGGTTTCTTACTCTTCATCATCATTGAGACTACAACCGAAATCCGGTCTTGGCCTTATTTAACAAATCTCTCCACCGGTCCCGATTTCGAGTCGATGTCATCCAGTTTGGCACTCACAGGCTCTGGGCGTCCTGGTCTACGCCATCTCTTCATCGCAGACAAAGCCTGCCGCGCTGTCTCCTTCTATACATCCTGCCACAAAGGACTTTCCGGGCAGGCTCCTCTCCGCTCATTCGAGCTAGTTGTCCCGCCCACCGGAGTCTACCGAACTTGATTTTTCTGACAACATCAGCTTCAAGGTAGATTGCGTAAAACTCATGGTTGTATCGTTTCCGGAATCGTCCTCCCTTACATACGGGGCCAACAATTCTACTTAAGACCGTCCTCTCGAACCCGGTTAAGAGTTCAGAGTGCCTTTTATTGAACACCCAGGTCTCGGATCCATACATGAGTACTGATAAGACCATGGTCATGTACAATAGTAGCTTGGATGTTCTGGATACATTTTGGGATTTAAAGAGCCTTGATAGACCATAGTAGGCTTTGTTGGATTTAATCAGCCGTTCGCGTATTTCTTCTTCCATATTGTTATCGGCTGATACTATTGACCCAAGGTAGTTAATGGATTACACTACTTCAAATTCGTGCTCCACTACCCTGATAGTTTAAATAACGTTAGGTCTTCTTGTGGCGATTCTCCCGAACGCCATCACCCATCATATGAGGTAAAAACCCCCATGTAGGGCAACCAAACTAATTTAAAAAACAAGTAGCGTGGCAGTTCCGTTGAACGCCACAACTCACCTTACAGGTACAGCACAGAAGGTAAGTACATTTTGGTGTATTCTAGGACACGATTACCCTTTTCACCTGTAAGGTGAGTAGTGGCGTTCAACGGAACTGCCACGCTACTTGTTTTTAAAATTAGTTTGGTTGCCCTACATGGGGGTTTTTACCTCATATGATGGGAAGATGGGTGATGGCGTTCGGGAGAATCGCCACAGTACCCCCCCCCCCCCCCCCTGGTGACTTAGTCACGATAAAAGGTAGGGTATAAGGACCACTGCATTGGAACACCAAGGTGCCAGGGTTGGTGGTTAGATCGAATGCCGGGATAGGTTCTCCACAGTGCCCGGATTGGGAGTTGATACTTCCAGTTGGCATTGGTTCTCCAATGTGCCAAAATTGTGATGGTTCTCCAATGTGCCAAATGTTGTGATGGAGGGTAGCCAGCCGTGATACTCTTACGGTTCTTGGTCTGACTTCGCGCCCCCCGCTGCGCCCGGGAGCGGCTTCGCGTAAGGGGACCGTCATATTTATTCTGTATCCCCGCCGCAGTCGCCAACGGTTGTTTACTTTCGGGCGCAGGGCCCGCAATGGCCCCAGGGCAACTCTCCTCAAAGAAACAAGGCTTTAACCTCTCCACGCTGACCGTACTTGCTTTTCCTTGCGCCATATGTCAGTTCGGCAGCGGACGCGCCCAGATCCTCCTTGATACATGTCCTCAAACCTAGGAGGACAGTGGGGAGGGCGTCGAACCACCGCGTGTCGTTATGACACATTAAGGCGGCCTTCAGTGACCTGTGCCAACGCTCTATCATCCCATTGGATGAATGGTGGTATGCGGTCGTGCGATCCCTCCGACAGCCCAACAACTCCGTCAGCTGTCTGAAGATCGCGGCCTCGAACTGTGGGTCTTTGATTGTCAAGCGCCTTATACGTGGAGCGCCGACCGTAGTTAAAGCGCGAATGGTCGGCGCCCCACGTATAAGGCTCTTCAATTTAAGTGTTCCGGGCTGCAATTTAAGTTTATGCTAACCGAAATATTATAAACAACTGAAATAAGATATGCGGTGTGCACTGCAATTACATTCTGTGTTACACTTACAAATAAAGTATGAATGTGATACCGGCAAGAGAGCCCAGCGTTTGATTTAATTGAGGTTCCAACAGCTGATCCGGATTCAGTCGGTGAAGGTTGCAGTGTAATTTATCCATAATTGGAAATAGTGAAACACCCATATTCTCCTCGCAGGAACTGCCACCATGTACTTAGTTTTTCCTTCATTAATGTGCAGTCCCAGTTTTTGTGCCGCCAGCTCGATCTGGGTGAAGGAGTCCTGTACAGACGATTCGGTTCTACCGATCTTGTCGATGTCATCTGCGTAGGCAAGTATCTGGCCGGACTTGGTGACAATAGTCCCTCTAGTTGTAATGCTAGAGCCGCGGATTGCTTTCTCCAACGCCAGATTGCAGAGGAGGCAGGCCAGACTGTCTCCTCGTCGGAGTCCATTAAAGATGTTTATTGGTTTGGACAGCAATCCCGCTATTTTTACTTGATTAGTTACGTTGGTCATGGTCAATCTACAAAGTCGTATCAATTTGTTTGGAACGCCAAACTCTCTCATAGTTCAACTGTCATGTGGCTATGCTGTCGTAGGCGGCCTTAAAGTCTGTAAATAGATGATATAATGGAATCTTAAATTCCTGACATTTTTCCATTGCCTGCCTAAGGGTGAATATCTGATAACTCGCTGATTTGCCCGGGATGAAGCTACACTGATATTGACCAATTATGGCTTTAGTGTATGGGGCTATCCGATCTCGTAGGATAGAGGAGAGTACCTTATAGGCGGTACTCAGCAATGTTATACCGCTATAGTTACTGCACAGTGTGATATCTCCCTTCTTATGTATGGGGCAAATTATACCACGATGCCAATCTTCCGGCATCTCCTCTTGCTCCCCTACGTGCACCACGATCTCATGAATTGCATGATGTAACGCTGTCCCTTGTTTGACCAGCTCAGCTGATATGCCATCAGCTCCGGAGGCTTTATTTGATTTGAGCTGTCTTATGTCTTTTAATGTTTCCTCAATGCTTGGTGACGCCAGCATTTGGTGTTGATCTTGCATTGGTGGAACCTCCAATTCTTCTGTGAGCTGACCATTTAGCAATTTATTGAAGTGCACTTCCCATGGCTCCAGAATGCCTTCAGGATTGGTGATCAGATTACCCTCTTTATCCTTGCAGTAAGTGCAGCGTGGTGTGTACCGCTTCGGACTGCGGATTATTAGATAGAACTTCGCGCCTGGTGCGGACCTCGCTCTCTACTTTTCTCTATTTCACAGATAAGTTTTCTTTTTCCCAGGCACTTTTATTTTGTCTGTGGAGCCTTTTTCAGATCTGCTGCATTCTTTCGTTCAGTCGCTAGTTTACATTGATCATCACCCCAGTCCACGTTGGCGCCTCGGAACGTTCGTACCGTCATCAGGCTCGAGGAGTGGCGGCGATCTATCAACATGTGGGCAATTTGGATGCGAGTGGCTCCATCCGGTGACCCCCAGGTGGCGTTGTGGATATCTTTACGCGGAAACCTGGTACTCGCAATGACCAAGTGTTTTTATGCTGCAAGTTCGATGACTCGTTGTACATTGTCATTAGTGTTCTCATGCAAACTATGGAAACCACCGTAGTGCCTGAAAACCGGCTCCCGATCTATTTTCGCATTCAAATCACCAAAAACGATTTTCACATCGTATCTTGGGCTGGCATTGAGGGCCCGTTGGATTCGGTGCGCTGCTGATCGTTGTTTACCAGGAACTTGTGTTCTGGCGCTTTCCTTGCCTTTCCTGAGAATTCGTGTCGACGTGATGCATCGCCAACACACTTGATTTCCACTATTTGACCGTCGGCAGCTACACTTATTTCTGCATACTACAGCAAAATGTCCAGCCTTGTTGTATATTCGACCTTCTACTAATGCTGGACAAACCTTGTCATGCTGTCCCGTTGTTGTCAATCCACATCGACCAGATACCTATACGTTTTCTCCTTCTGTCGATTTGCATATGGCTTCTTTATTCTCCATGCTGTAAACGTTTTAATTGCATCCACTTTCCCCTCCCGTTCGTCTCCAGATAACAGTTTTTTAATTTTGTTTTTTTAAATAGTTCCGCAATTTTACACCTCGATAATCGCCTCCAGGGTATCACTGCTTGACTAGTGCTGACTGAATTTTTTTGTTCTCCAGACCCAGAATGATCTTATCCCTAATCATTCGATTAAAATATGACTTCTAACATCCCTCAGCTGGACATGTATATTCGCAGAACTTTGCTTGATTTTGCACTTCTGTCTCAAATTCCACAAATGGCTGATTTCCTTTTTGTACGATTGAACTGAATTTGTAGGTCTCCATTAGCATGTTGCGCCGTTGGATACAATAGTTTTCAAATCGTGTCATAACTATTGTTGATGTTCTTTGTCCTGTGGCCAGTTACATATTTCGATGCCCCTCTCTTCAATGTGGTGAAGAAACAAGTGTTATGTTATTATTAACAATTTGAAAAACAATTTAAGGAAAGGATAATGGGAAGCAGGGTGACTTACTTGTCAGGGTCTTACAGTGTTGGACCGTTCCTTGGTTGTAGTGGCTGGTTCCTGGGTGCAGGGGGTGCTGATTCTTAATCCCCCTGATTCGGTCCGTTGGTCCGTTGTTCCGGGACTTCGTGTTTTGGTGTGGCGATAGATCCTTTCTTTTCCGTTGCGTAATATTTGCTGCTTTGTTTCCTTTCTCGTTTCTTTCGTGGATAATTACGACACATCTTTTATATTCTAGAACTTGTTCACGTCCGAAGCGTTATCCCGACACGTGCGTTCTAGTTCCTATCTGTTTCTCAATTACCTTTCTTTTTGCCGTTGATGTTATTATTTCTTATTCGGCACCAACGCCTTTTATTGCTATTTTTTCTGCCAAGTAGGATTTGCGTAAAGTAGTTTATGCAAATTAGCTACTTGCCGATTTTTCCAATTTACCGGTAGAGAGAGGAAATTCGTGGCTTATAGTGTGTTGGGCAAGGGCATTGACACGAGGTCCGTAACACAAGGCTACCTTAAGCGACTCTTCTACTTCCATTTTCCCTGCTGCAGTCAGGAAAATTTCAAATTTTTGTTTTCACAAGGACCCATTTTTCGCTGGCTCATCGAAATCCATTTGCCTAGGCTCCCGAACTGATGGTTCTGCGATTTATTTATTTATTTTTTTTTTTGATTATGTTGAACTTCTGTCAACCGTATTATTTGATAGACTTTTTTTCAATACATATGCTATTTTGATATTTACACTTTTCCTTCTTGGCCATACCTGACACCATGTAACAAGATGTGTGCAAATAAAGGTCTTTTATTTTAGTTAGTGAATTTATTATATTAGATGTTTTCACACTCGCGTCTCTATAGCTACTGCTCGTAGCCCCGGCCTCCCGCGTGACAGGCGGGTATACTAACCACTATACTATCGAGGAGCCGTGATATATGCCTTGCTCCAATTCTATTGCAGAGCATAAAGTTTTTTGTTGCTCGGACACAAAGTTTTTATAAAACAAATAGACATTAAATTGTATACACACAGCTATATACTTTTTTGTCTACATTCCCAGTGGTAATAATTTCCATTTTTCTATTAGTAATAATCATATTTTTTTCCTCCTATATTGTTTTTTATACAACGGTGACACAAAAATAGTAATACGCTTAAACAAACAATTGTAATTTTGTCTTACCATGAGGAATATGTTTGCCGTCTGGAAAATAATACTTTTTAAATCTATTTCATCCACTTTTCCTTGTCTTCTATATCTTTACCCCGGCAGAGTAATTAAAAAGGATTTAGAAGAAGCGCGCACAAATCATATAAATAATTAAAATAACAAGGTTTTTAAGAATGTTGCAATCCTTCCTCTATTTAGGCAACAAACATTGGAAGGGTGATATTTTTTACATTTTCAAATATTTTGAAGAAAAAAGGACTTAATAAATAATGATA
Organism: Microdon myrmicae; assembly: GCA_963931805.1. Lineage (NCBI taxonomy): Eukaryota > Metazoa > Arthropoda > Insecta > Diptera > Syrphidae > Microdon > Microdon myrmicae. The sequence continues at coordinate 22,347,845 of OZ007497.1, forward strand.
TATTATTAAGCCTGTGGTGCACTCATCTCTGAATGTAATATATCGAAATAATATATTTTCTGAAAAGTAGACTTTCTTATGCGCGTCGTTAAGTAGCGCTTAAAGAAAAAATAAGTTAATTAAAAAAATCCTTTTTTTGCAAACAATTAATTGATATATACAAATTAATTGCCTATTGTTAAATTACAAATACAAAACACGGCAGAAGAAAACAGAAATTTAAGTACCATAGTTCGAGAAACTCGGATAAAACCGCTACATAAAACATAAAAATAAAAAAAAATGAAAAAGAAACAACAAAAAGTAATGATAAATCGAAATTGATAAAAAATAAAATATCACATCATATGAAAATAAAATTCTATAGAACAAATGGACGTATTTTTATTGTGCATATTTTTCTTAATCATCATCATCATCGGCACTACAACCGGGATCTGGTCTTGGCCTTATTTAACAAGTATGAGGCCTGTTAAATTTTCCATAATAATTTGTTTTTCCGGACAAGGTTATTAGCCTTGCGCCGTATTTTTCTTAATACAGCAGCGGAATTTCAACTGTTGTACACGTATACTCCGATATCAAGTAAAATATACGCTATACATAACATAACTCCTGTTATTGGAGTATGAAAAGACTTTGTAATAAGTTGATCCATATTTAAGGTTTTTAAGGGGTATTACTAGTATGGCCGTTTTGAAAAGTCGATTTTTATCCTTTTTCGTGTGGAACTCACCTATACATAGCAACTGGATTGTAGGAAGGCAACCGGCCCGGACGGAATACCAGCAATAGTCCTTAAGAACTGTGCTCCAGAACTATCGCCCATTCTTGGCTGACTCTTTCGCTTATCTTATGCACGGAGGACCTTTCCTGCCTGCTGGAAAATCGGGAAAAGAGTGTCTCCCACAAAATTACCGTCCGATAGCATTACTGTCTCTTATATCTAAGGTAATGGTAAAAGTCATCAATACAGAGTTGGTTAAGTATTTGGAGTGCAACGGACTTCTGAATGATCTTCAATACGAATTCCGTGGCCGGCGGTCCACAGAAGACCTTTTGACACTTATAACCGATATATGGACATCTGCGATTGAACGGCATGGTGAGTCAAGGGCGGTCCCATTGGATATCTCCAAGGATTTTGTTCGCGTCTGGCACGGGGCATTGCTGAGCAAACTTCGTTCATATGTACTTTCCCAACAGCTTTGCGACTGGACGAGGAGCTTCCTCGAGAATCGCTCGATCCGGGTTGTTGTGGACGGCAAGTGTTCGGATCTGGATCCTGTTAATTCCGGGGTGCCCCAAGGTTCTATTTTGGCTCCAACCTTGTTCTTGCTTCACATAAATGATTTGTGTGAAGTGTTCAGTTTTGCGAATGATAGTACGCTTGTTTCCTTCTTTTCGAGTGTTCGGCTGATTGGTGCATCAGCGTCGCATCAGCCGAGATGTAGACATATTGACTCTCTAAATTAGGATCTAGATAGGGTTCTGCAGTGGGGGTGGGCCAATCTCGACGACCAATGCAGCGAAGACACAATATACAACATTCACAAAGAAAAGCGGATCATCGGTTCCACAGCTGATGATGAATGGCCGGGCCCTCGAGGCTGGGGAAAGTTTAAAATTGCTCGGCGTCACGGTCTGTGGGAATATATCATGGCATAAAGACGTGTCGAGTATCGCCAGGTCAGCCTCAGGAAAACTGAGTTATCTTTTTAGAGCCAAGAAATATTTTACTCCGGCCCAACTTCTTCTCCTATATAAATCCTATAGTGTACCGTGCCCTACGTCGGCAACCTCGACCTACCCCGCCACACTGGTGGCCTATGTGGAAACACGCCTCCTTGGGAACACCCGTGACAGTGTATAGTAAAAACGCGCAGCCCGAACACTCGTGCGAAAAACAACGACAAAGAAAGCGCAAAATTAAAGACATGTGGCAGGACCTGATCCATAGGTCCATAATTTTAATTAGTATTAGCTAGACTTAAGCTAGGCTTCATCATCGTCATCGGCACTACAACCAGGATCCGGTCTTGGCCTTATTTAACAAGTCTGAGGCTTGTTAAATTTTTCATAATAAGGTTATTAGCCTTGCGCCATAAGCTAGGCTTAGTTAGAGTTAATTTAGTCTTAGTTAGATTTAAGTTCTAGTTTAGGTTTAAGTAGTTTTATTATCTCTTCATCTTCATCGGCACTACAACCGGGAACCGGTCTTTGGCCATATTTAGCTAGTTCTGAGGCTTGTTAAATTTTCTATGATAATTTGTTTTTCCGGGCAAGGTCATTAGTCTTACGCCAGAAGTTTTATTATAAATATAAAAAATATATATATACGACAACTATTTGTTTTTGTTACTTTTCCCTCAAATACAGCACATGTAGAAACGATTTGTAAGGATATAGAAAAAAAAATAATAAAAATAAATAAATAAATAATATGATAAGTATTGCGTGCCACTACGGCCTTATACATTAAAACAACAACAACAAGACATTATAGCTTTATGTTTATTTAGACGAAGAAACAAAAAAATATAATAATATTTAGGTAAAATAAATAAATGTTAAAAAAAGTTGGGCTTTTCTGTTTTTTTGGGAGCTTTCTCGTTAGCGTTGGTATTGGTTAGAGCAAATTTAGCTGACACGACACAATGGTATGAAATGCCCAACGGTGAAGAAAGTTTAATTGTGTACTTGTAATAACGATTTCTGTGTGCGGATATAGGGTCAAGATCCTATCAATAGAATCAGATAGAGTATCAAGTTCGTTAAAGGATGCATTCCTATCCAAGTTTGGGCTGCTGTAAAGAAAGAAGTAATGTATGATATGCTTACGAACGTGAAGTTTTAACCCCGAGAAATTAAATTCTGGTTTGGAGCAGAACCCATATTGTGACAGAAACTGATAAGCAATATCCCTTCGTATGTATGTGGCTAGCCCACGATGTGGAAAGAACAAAGGCACTAAGTTATAACCGAGTAGAGTAAAATCAGAAAGTCTCGCTAAGTGCAATGTTTGCTGGTTTCGTGTTACAGACGTGGACAGACACAGAGGAGAAATTACATCTTATACCGTGAATGTTGCAGAGATCGACGTGAAATTACCGTTCCATTGAAATGGAAATATGGCCTTGTAGTAAGTGCCCCACTAGACCCGTGCCGAAATCCGAAATCCTGAACTATACACTTCTACACAATTTTCACACTATGGGTCGTCACATAGATACTACTGCACTAGACTCGGACGCGTTTGTGGTGATCCGTTTGTTTACTTCAGATCCCACAGAAGAGATTGTGGCGACTCTAACAGATACACAATTCACAAGCAAAACAGTGAAGAGCACCGAACGAAAAATCGAATAAGAAAATACATCAGAACCGTATACCTTAGCGATAACATAACGATTCACATCAGTGGAGTATAGTCGAGTTTTAAAATCAAATTCTAAACACGGTCAGTAGCCTGATGGGTAACGCTTAGGTTCAATTTTTTTCGTGATTCAAACTGTCATAGCGTCAGTTCGAATCACACGTTCGTCTTCACTATTATTCCAAACGCTATAAGTTGACGCGCGAACCGATAGTGCAAGTATGGTATCTTGTGTTTACTTAGGGTACCCTAAACGGTTTTTTTTTGTTTTACACTAACGCGCGCACAAAAGGGGATTTTGAAGTACCCTTAAATGTCAGAGCACAGTGCGAGCGGATGGAGAGGAAGTGGATAAGGAAAGGTGTCGATGTATATTGGTCTTGAATGTCTGGACATCACAACGGCCAGGAAACACATGATCAGGTAGAACATTCCACATTCGTGTGGTTCGGCTAAAGAATGTTTCTCTATGTTTATTTGTGCGCCTGAAGTTCACTTTCAACGTGAACTGATGCGCATTCACAGATTGGCGCGTATCAGGGGAAAATGTCTGAAGGGGCGGAATACATTCAGCAAGTTCAGTTGAGCAACGACCGTGGTAAGCCCTATATAAAAGATATAGGTATGATACGTTGCGCCTGTGTTCTAACGACGGAAATGATCGACTTACTTTTTTTAACACTAAACCTACCGACATATTATATATACCTATTTCTACCGATGGCGGTCAAATGACCGCTTTTGAAATAAACATTCTAGTCTTTTCCAGTTGTTTGTAATTAATACAGAATTTAGCATAAACAATAAACACAAAATAATTAACATATAATAATTAAAAAACATTTATTTTTCGGGCTCTCAAAAGCGGTCATTTGACCGCTCTGGTAGGTTTAGTGTTAATAACAATTATTATTTAAACCTTGTACCACAAGGCTTCTGCTCTAGGGGGATGGAGAGTGTAGGAAATATCTTAGTTATGTGCCGACATTGGCACGGGTTGACTAAGGTTTCCCATCGAGTTCATTTTACGACGCACTCAGGATACTTACAGCAAAACCCAGATGTCCCACTGGTTACTGTCAAGGTTCCAGCAAAGACAATAAAACTCCCGAGAATGGTTGATGTTATATAATGACTTTTATTGTTTGTTGCACTTGGTGATGTTTCTTACATTAACACGTAACAATTTATTGTATGCTGACAAAGGTTAATTTCGCGCCCCAGGACATTCGGACCAACTCGGTAATAAACTTGGCCGTGGTTTAAAGTTAGGAATGCTCCTCTCCTCGACTCAGTGGACATCCATCTCCTTTAAAACTATCACATCGACTGATTACTTTTTCTTCGGTTGAGGTGAGCTGGGCGCTGTGTTGAGAAAGGCGATGGAATTTTCCTGCTGGCTCGACCAATAGGAGTGGATCTCCAGTATATAGATCGTATTGAGGATGTGTCCATTTGCTTTGTTTGCTCGTGATGCGAGCTCATGGGTGGTCGAACCGTGGGAATGAAAATTCGTGAAAGAGCATCTTTGGAAGAAGTGTTTGCAGCTGTCTAAATACTGCGCTGGGGATTAGGGGGCGTTTGGGATGATTACACGATGATGGTTGTTTACAACCATGTTAATTGCGTATTGCATTCATAGGAAGTCACGGGTCGAATTCCAGTGTGAGTATTTACACTGGCAATGAATTCGGCTCTTGGCAGCTAGGCGCGAGTTGCGCTGGTTTTTTGAAGGTTGCATAAAAGCCGCCCTGAGTACTGGTACAACATGAAAATCTGTCGCGCACGTGTGGGGCAGTAAACGCAGGCAGACAGGGGTTCTGCTGATTGTTTCCATAATCCACTTCGGTTATCTAATATGGCAACCGAAATGTTTTCTTTTTAGAACAATGCTGAGATGCATTGATGTATGCGGTACTAGCGTACCGATTCCTCCCAGGAAAAATGATAAAACGCATTAATTGCGTGAATGTCCTTGATCGGAAAATGCTTGCGGTGTTGGATACGATTTGCATAATCGAAAGATGTTGAAATTGGTGGGAAAATGTCTGAGGGCGTTAATGCGCTTGCATAAGCGAAAAATGATAAGATCGGTGGGAGAATGTCTGAGGGTGTTAATGCGCTTGCATAAGCGAAAAATGATAAAATCACTCAGGAAGATTTGGAGATAAGTGGAAAAGATAGCAGTGGCGTTAGTAGAACCGCCACAAGAGCGATGCGGGTCACAAATGAAAACTTCTTTGTTGTAATTTAAGGTTCTACGAATTTTTTATTGTTTCTATTCTAATAAATTATTTCTTTGTATTACCATAATCCACAATATTCTTTGTTATTTTATTAATCAACCAATTTATTGCGCAAACACGAACCACACGCTTTAACGACTCAAATCAGAAGAGAGTATGCTGTTCTCGGTCTATGCATTCTTTTTTTGTTTCGTTCCCTGTTCAATGCAGGAACGGTTGTCATTGTGAGAAAACAAAATTAGGGGAAACTATTGCTGCATTTAGTCTATAATACGAGGGTTGCCTCTTATGTTTCGGGATTTGGCAACCCTAGTGTTGCAATCCGGCAATTGACAGCTCTGTCGTAAAGTTGGACATTTTTGAGGTTATACGCACTCAGAACGTTTTGACATACGAGCGCTATTTGTGTTGTTTACAGTAACTTAAAAGATTCATCTCGGCCCAAAAATGGAATTAAATCGTCAACATTTTCGTGCGATTATTTTTTACAACTTTCGGCGTGGATTAACTCAGCAACAGTGCATGGATGAACTTAATTCAATTTTTGGCGATGAAGCTCCATCAAGGACCAGTGTTTATCGATGGTATGGTGAATTCAATCGTGGTCGTAGTTCACTCCAAGATGAATTTCGTGAAGGTCGTCCAAAATCAGTTGTTGTTCCGAAAACCATTGATGCTGTGCGCGAACTGATATTGGAAGATCGTCATGTGACCTATCGTGAGATTGAGACGACTTTAGGCGTTAGTGGGACCAGCATACATTCAATATTGCATAAACATTTGACTGTCAAACAAATTTGTTCGCGTTGGATCCCACACAATTTGTCAATCGCCCAAAAAAAGGCTCGTGTCAATTGGTCAATTGATAATTAACCGATATTAATTATATGATAGTCCCCAATAACTTTCACTGCTCGCTTTTGCATCCTGTCGAGCACGTGTAGTGCAGTTTTGGATGCGCCTGGCCAAATATGGAGGTTGAACTCCATTTTTGGACGAATATACGCCTTGTAAATAGTGGCTAGGTTGAATAGCGTGAAGTATCTTTTGCATCTCTTAAGGAACCCCATTCATACGTTCATAGACAGTATATTTACTTTGGGGTTCGTCTTTGACGACAAGAGGCATCACTGAGTCTTTTGGGCATTGAATTCTATACGGTTAGATAATCTGCACTAATATATCTTGTTGAGGTCTGAATTTAATGTATCAAGCATAAGTTGCTGATTTGTATTGACGTTCGAAGAGTTAGGTCGGGAGTGTTCATATGAGTATGACAAACACAACGGGCTATCATCAGCAAACGAGTGAATTGGGTTGTGAGTAATTGGCAAGAAATCATTTACAAAGATGAGGAAGAGAGTGGGTGAGAGTACCGAACCCAGGGGAGCACCTGCATTAATTTGATGGGAGACAGATTTGACACCATCAAGAACCACTTGAATTGAACGGCCAGAAAGAAAGTCTCTTATCCATTGGAACAAGGAATTGTCCACTCCATATGAATGCAATTTTGACAAAAGGGCTGTATGCCAAACTCTGTCGAAGGCTTTTGAAATATCCAATGTGACTACCTGGCTTTCACCGAGGTAGTGTATGGAATGGCTCCACTTTTCCATTCCATCAGATCTCCTCTGGACCTATTGGTACGAAAGCCATATTGGCGGCCATTGAGGAGGTCATTTGATTCCAGATATTTCGAAAGTTGACGGTTGATAAGTGGTTCCATTACCTTGGAGAGAATAGAAGTTAGTGCTATGCGTCGATAAGAAGAAAGGGATGATTTGTCACGCTTTTTGGGAATTGGCTGAATGTTCGCTGACTTCCATTTATTTGGGATACGGCCGGATTACACAATTGATCCGATGGTACGGATCACGAGGCAGAAGCGCAGGTGCTGTCTCGTCGGTGGTTAGTTGGCAATTTGAACTTTAAAATGAAGTTTCATTAAATATTCAATGACAAATTCAAAACAATAAACTAAGAAAATGTCGTCGAAATCTTGTGATTTGGCGTCGTTGGACGTTTTTGAGGGACTACGAGAAAAATCCTCTAATCCTAGAGCTGTTAAAAACAAATAAAGTAAAAAACAAACATCAACAATTCTTTGTGCTTTTTTATTTTCCTTTTTGCAGCTGAATTGAAAGGATATTGGACCACACCGAATTATGCAGTGTATAATATTTTTAAAAGAGTTTATATTCTTTTTTTCTATCATTCCCAATAAAAATGGAGTTATAAAAAACAAAACAAACAAAAAAAGAACACAGGATAATTAATCATTGATATAGGTTTAAGTATGAACAGGACACTCGCCAGCAACAATTAAAACTGCTTTCATATAATATAAAGATCCGTGTTTCATCATCGTCATCATCGGCACTACAACCGGGATCCGGTCTTGGCCTTGTTTAACAAGTCTGAGGCTTGTTAAAATTTCCATAATAATTTGTTTTTCCGGGCAAGGTCCGTGTTTATAGAACCATAATCATGCCGACTGTTCTATACGGATGTGAAACATGGGGTCTCACAAAACGGAAAGAAAACAAATTCCGCGTTATTCGAAAATAATACAACGACCGACCAAATGTTCACAATAAGGCAACTGGTGGAAAAGAAGCGGGAATACGGAGAGGAGAGACGGTTCGCCAACTGTTCGTTGACTTCAAGAAAGCCTACGACTCAGTCGCAAGGCAAAGACTCTACCATGCTGTAGTTGAGCTGGGAGTCCCGAAAACTTATCCCGACCTCATTCAAATCTGCATGAACGAAAACAAAGGGCGAGTTAGAATAGAAAACCACCTCTCAGAACTATTTAAAATCCGCGACGGAATAAAACTGGGGGGTGGCCTCTCAACATGTCTTTTTAACCTTGTGCTCGAGTATGCCATCAGAAAGGTACAAGACGACAACATGGCAGGATCATCTCTAAACGGGATCACACAAGTGCTCGCATATGCGGATGGCATAGCCGTTCTGGACGATAATCTAGAATCTGTAAGTAAAAGCTGTGAAATCATCATTCAAGTGGCAGAAAAGGTGGGCATAGAAATCAATGGAGACAAGACAAAATACATGATTACGGCGAGAGCAGGTGGGCCTCAGGGAACACATATAAACGTCAGAGGTAAGCTATTTCAAAAAGTTAAAGAATTTAAATATCTGGGAACGATACTGACGGCCAGTAACGAAACGTTGAAGGAAATTAACAAAAGACTACACTCTGGCAACGCTAGTTGGTACGCAATCAGCAAACTGCTGAAATCCAAACTGCTACCACGCAATATAAAGCTTCGTGTCTATAGAACCATAATCATGCCGATTGTTCTATACGGTTGCCAAACATGGGCTCTCACAAAACGGGAAGAAGTTCTGCGTATTTGAGAATAATGTTTTAAGGAGTATCTTTAGTGGTAAATATGATGAAGAGACTGGACAAGGAGGAAACTCCACAACCACGCATTGGAAGAGCTATGCCGCAAACCTACTATAGTGAGAGTAATCAGGTCGCGAAGATTAAGATGGTCCGGACATGTGGCGAGAATGGGCAATGATAGGACCGTGCGTAGAATTCTTGACGGTACACCAACGGGAAAGACACCGACAGGAGGGTGGGCGGACAATGTTAGGTTTGACCTTGAGGAAATCAGATCGGATGGTCAAGCGCGGAAGGAGAGTGCACAGGACAGGATGGCGCAGCCGAGTCGGTGAGGTCATGAACTTCCGGGATCCTATAGACCAATAAATAGTAAATAGTAATATAGCAGCACACCATAGCAAGGTGAATCCGGACATATACTTGTCTGTGAATACCAGGGATAAGATTGGTTTCGGTGAGTGTGTATATTTCGAAAGGGAGGGAATGTGCATTTTGCAGATTCGATTGAGTTTTAGAGCGGAGACCCCTGACATTGTGACAGTAGATGGTAAGAGGTTGTGTATTGAGAGTCTTAGAGGGGTGTGGAGAGGGCGGCTGATTTAGGTCAACAAGACGTCATTATTGGAAGAGGTCATTTTCTTGTTACTATATTGACGAAAGGCTGAGATTTTTTGACACTTTTGTGGGGGCATATTGAGTTTTTTGTGGAATTTAATTGACAGGTGGCGAAGACTAGGGTAGTCGGTAGGTAGACCTTCCTGCTGAATGGAAGCCGTGACGCTAGTTTTAGTTTTAGCTTCATAGCAGACTGAATCAAATTTGTCATGGAGATACGAAAGATAGAGGCGGACATTTTTGTAGGTCTAATAAAGTTCTAAGTTTAGATAAGGCGTAACGCTATTCAGATCCATTTATGGATCGCTATGCGATTCTAACAGTTGGAGGTAAGAGGGAATCAATAATTGGTAAGTGGGGGCTGGGAGAAAGCTGAGTCAACGCCCTGGGCTGCTATATTTTCTCGAACGGGTCCATCAGCCAAGCCCGGAAAGATGGTTAAGGACCCCCCCCCCCCCCCCACCCCACCACATTTCACACAGCCTATAGCTTAATGGGCTGGTATTTCACCTGGCACCTGGACTTTGGGACCCTAACTACCAGTCAGTAATTGTGCTGAACTGCACAATAGTAAGAATCGTCAGTTGAACCTAGGTTTGCATAATCAAACGCAAGACACAATCTCCTTGCCAATACAACCATTGAGGCGGCAATATAATATCATCATCATCGGCTTCACAACCGGGATCCGGTCTTGGCCTTATTTAGCAAGTCCTGAGGCTTGTTAAACTTTCCACAATAATTTGTTTTTCCGGGCAAGGTTATCAGCCTTGCGGCTAAAGCCAATATAATATAATAATATATAATTTCCTCTTCAAGTGAATGTGTTGTCCGAAGGCCATAAGATCCTTCGACACTTTAGAAGTGACGTGTTCGATTTTTCGTGGAATTTTGTAAAGAGCTTCATAAGGCTGGGGAAATCTGTGGGTAAGCCTTCTTGTTGAATGGAGACCATAATGCTGGGTTTTATTTTATCTTCGAAGCACACTGAGACAGATATATCATTGAGATAAGCCAGAAAGATACGGATGTTTTCGCAAGTGTTTTTATTTCTCATATTGGAGAGCATGTAGCGACAGTCTGTTGAGCCTATTGTTTGTTGGTTGATTTTTGCAGCTGTGGGGAGAATCGGATCATATTAGCGGGGGGGGGGGGGGGGGGGGGGGGGGTGAGAGGAGACAAAGCGTAAGATGCAATTGAAATAGGGTGAAACGATGGCTCAGATTGGCCAATATGTGGGAGTATATGGAATTGGAAGTGATTTATGATTGAAAGTGTGGGAACTGTGAAAATTGACGAAGTGTTCTGAGGTCGAAAAGAAAGAGAGAGTGTGAATTTGTCGTGGGAACAGTAGGAGACGTTTTGTTAGAGGCGGAACTTGGGATTTCAAGAAACGAAACTGTTTTTCGGGGATGTTTGCTAATAGGGTTGTTTCGTGAATGGGCGGATTTACGAGGTGGAGAGTAATCAGATGGTTGGTCCTTTTCATTACATGAATTAGAGGATTTAATATTCCATTTGAACCGTAACATCAGACAGATTTTCAGAGGCGGATTACTACTCGATTAAAATATCCAATCTAATTTGGATGGGAGGACGGAATCGAAGACAGTTACACTCTGAACAGCTGATATCTGATGACGTTCGGGAAAAGAATCTTGTATTTCTTGTTGAAATAATCAGAGATCCATTTAAATTCAGCAGATTTAAGGACGCCTTTTAGCATGTATGTGGTGACTGATTGGTTACACGAATTAGAGTCCAGGAAGCAGCGAAGTGAAAAGTGGTTGGTGTGGTGGCAGTGTGTGATGGCGGTACTTCGGGAACAACAGAAGGAGTTAAATTATTGGTAGACAAAGGGAAATTAAGACGATCTTTGCCGCCTGAAGTAGGGTAGAACAAAGAGAAGATGGGTCAACGTAGTTCAGCAGATAGGAAAGACTTGAATCGGGAACTATTCAGAATTTTTTCCTCGTTTTGAAGAAACCGTATGTTCTCCGAATTTGTTTTTTTTTTTAACAAAAATTGATCATTTTGATCTAAATTAGTTTAATGGGGCAACCACCACATTTATTGGCTTAATTCGAGCATCATAATTACCTACATCTAAAGTATATATAAGTTACAAACTAGAGACCTTAAGAACTATCTTAATTAGGCTTAATCCAAGCAACCAGTAGGCACGGATCACGCGTCTTTCGAGAGTTTGTGTTTAGAGGAATTAAATTAAGTAGGTAGGCGCAGTCGACCGAGCTGGAGAGGACCCGATGAATGAATATTATGTTAGCCACGACCCTGCGTTCCTCAAGGGTTCTGAGGTTGATTAATTTGAGGCGGTTAATGTACGGGGGGAGGATTAAGGGGTTTTCCCATCCTAGTCCTTCGAGAGTGAACCCAAGGAAGCGACATTGAATACTTTCGATTCTACAGATATGGATCTTGTGATAAGGAGACCATACCTTGCTAGCATATTCAAGCAATGGACGGGCGAGGATAAGGCAAAGGAATCGAGTGATGTAAGAGTCGGAGAATTCCTAAGACCATCGTTTCAGGAATCCGAGGGCAGAGCTGTCTTTCCAGATCGTCTCATAGATATGAGAGAGGAAGTTCAGTCCCCTGTCGCAAGGGATCCAACGGTCAATGGACAATGGTCAGGGGTTGGTTATGAAAGGTATAGGAACGTGAGAATGAGTGAATACGCTTACGGGAAAAAGTTATAGATTGGCATTTGGTGATGTTAAGTACAAAGCAATTTATGTCACACCAAGTCGAGAAGTTGTCAAGGTCAGATTGCACTAGTGCAGAATCAACTGGTGACTCAATGGTCTTATATAAGTTGGTATCATCAGCGTGTAGGGACAAGCTGGAATTCCTAATGACCTTATCGATGTCATTAGTGGCCAGTATAAAAAGGACCAAGGTGGCTACCCTAAGGGATCCCAGAGGTGGCAAGGAAGGGGTTGGATGTCATGGACCTGAATCGAACGGAATAAAGTCTATACTTTAGATAGGAAGAAATTCATATCAACAATCCAGGTTCGAAACCGAGGGCGGATAATTTAAAGAGGATTAGATTATGGGAAATTTTGTCGAATGCTGTACTGAGGTCGGTCGAACCATATCGACCTCGTAACCATGCTCTAGCGCTGAGAGTGTAAAGGAAGTGAACTCAACAAGATTGGTTGTAGTTGATCGGCCATCAAGAAAACCATGTTGCCTTGGTGAAATAAAAGGCTTGCAACGAAAACTAAGATACTCGTACAGAATGCTTTCGAGAACCTTAGGTAAGTAGGACAGTTTGGCGATGGGGCGGTAGTTCGCGACATCGTTTTTGAGACCCTTCTTGTGAATGCGGGTGATGAAGGAGGTTTTCCAAATGTGGAGGAATACGCCTTGAGAGAGTGAGAGATTAAAGACCAGTGAGGGGGGTGCAGAGAGAATGGACCATAATTTTTGAAGAGGATTGCAGGGATTCCATCAGGACTCGCTGTAAACTCGTCTTTGAGTTCCAGTAGCTTGGATTCTATTAAGGTCGGATCAAAGGAGTTGTGGAGAAGGGGCCCGAGGGAAAAGTTAGGTAGGTAGTTAAAGTATGACGGGTCAGGAGCAAGGGAGTCATTAGTGAATGACTGCTTGAATTGAGTGGCGAAGAAGTTGGCAATAGTAACAGAATCAGATGAGGTATGGGAGTATAAGACAGGCGATGTGGGGTAACCATCGGATCTACGTTTATGATTGACGAACTGGAAGAATGTTTTGGGGTCATATTTGAGATTGGTCTGAGTTTTGGTAAGATAGTTGCGATAAAGGGTGTTGAAAGGTTCCGTGAATTGGAGGTAACAGCCAATAAAGTTGGAGTAGTTAGGTATAGTTCGATTTCGAGAGAAGATGATCCATAACTTCTTCCATTTATTATGCAGGGGTCGAAGCTTGTCATTGTACCATGGAGGGGAAGAGTTTGATGATCTTTGTCTAGAGTAGGGAACAAAAAGGAAAATAGAGTAAAGGATTTCTGTATATAAGAGGGTGATGGCATCTTCAACGGATAGGTGATCGAAATTGAACGAAAGGTGGCCTAGGTAGTCGTTGATGAGGCGAAAATTGAATTGAATTGAATGGAATTCGTAGGCGGAGTGATTGGGGGGGGGGGGGGGGGGGGGGGATAGTGGCGAGTGGATTCGGAAGAAGGTAACGTGAGGAGGGAGGCGGGGTGAACATCTATTCAATATGTCATTATAAGCATGACAATTTGTCGTTATAAGAGAAAACGTTCTCAGATCGCGTAATTCCGCGATTTGCTGACAGCAATTAGCCGACGAGATTATGCGATTTAACGCCGTTTATTTATTTACTTTTTTTGTGTGCTACTCGTAAGATCTGGTTTCCGTGAACATTCTTCAAATTCCTGAGCTGTTAAAAACCAATATTTCTTAGATCATGAATAAAGTACTCGTCGATAATTTGGGACAGATATGTAAAGCTTCAGCCAAAATTTCATTTATTTGCTGTTTAGTTTGAAAACGCCTATCTAAAAAAAAAAAAAAATGGACAGCAAACCCTGTGTCGTTTTTAACCATCAAAGTTTACCTGGCGTCCAAAAATTGAAATCAAAGAAATCGGTTTTTCAATTTCATGCAGAAAACTATAAACGATAACAAATATTTGGTTTTATTGAATCTTGAAATCTTCTCCTGGAACAAGCGAAAACTTTGAACAAAATAAAGATTTATCTTTTCAATTGTTTTGTTGAAATAAAGATTATAACATATTTGAAGAACTTATGGTGTCTAATCTTAACCTCACTAGAACTCAGAAGATCTTCTTAAAATCATTCCCAAAAATTCACTAACGATTAAATCATGTAAGCGGTTACGTGGGGAACATCAAAATGAACTTTCATTAAATATTCAGTGGCAAACTCAAAACAATAAACTTAGAAAATTGCATTGAAATCTTGTGTTTGGCGTCGTTGGACGTTTTTGAGGGGCTACGAGAAACCCCCTATAACTCTGGAGCAGTTAAAAACAGATAAAGTAAAACAAAAACATCAATATCTTAATTCTTTGTGATTTTTTATTTTACTTTTTGACGTGACAACGTCTTATAAATTGATATACCTTGGGAGGCATTCGGAAAAAAATTTGTAGCGTTACGATAACGATAGCCGATAACGCACGAGCCACAGTGAGCGAGAGCGCGACTCTCTTAATTGCTCCTAAGTCAAATGCAGAGAGACAACGGGAATACAGCCAGCGCCTTGCACTGTCGAGGACAGCTGCACAGGTTGAAAGTGTAAAGACAAAAAATACACAGAGACAACGCGAATACAGGCAGCGCCTTGCAGCATTAAATAAATCGGATATAGCTAAGAGAAAATTGTCTGTTCATAGTGGTTTCGCAGCGGCAAGTTCAAACAACGTTCAAGAACTACAGGTTGTAAACCTACAACAGCCTTCAGCAGCAGAACCCGTGTATTTTACAATACAACCAGTTATATCGGCGCAAGAGGTATGGGACATGAAATGGAACAAATCGATATCAAGATTTAAATTGATGTTTCTTGACAATGACTTTGGGTATGCTTGCTCTGTTTGCGATAGACTTTGGTTTGAACGCGATTTAAAACCGATCACAGTGCAACAGATGAACGTAATTTCGGACTGGCACATAAAAGAAGAGAGCTCCTCGATAGTATAGTGGTTAGTATACCCGCCTGTCACCCGGGAGACCGGGGTTCGATTCCCCGTCGGGGAGCCTCTGGCGCAAGACTAATGACCTTGCCCAGAAAAAATAAATCATTATGGAAAATTTAACAAGCCTTAGAACTTGCTAAATAAGGCCAAGACCGGTCCCCGGTTGTAGTGCCGATGATGATGATGATGACACAAAAGAAAATCGACAACTGTGTCCTGACGAATACACAGTAGTTTGCACTACTTGTAAAATTTCGTTAAGCAAACCAAAATTAATGCATACACTTGGAGGCATTCGGAAAAAAACACTTTAATTTTGATTTAATAACTTGTATATTCAATGTTACATATTTAGGATACGTTGTCACGAATATAATGTCCGAGCGACTTGCGCCCAGACAACCATTTTTTTTGGAGCTGAATTGGAAGGATATTGGACCACACCGAATTATGCAGTGTATACGATTTTTAAAAGAGTTTATATAATTTTTTTTCTATTATTTCCAATAAAAATAGAATTATAAAACAAACAAAGGACGTTTATTTATTGGTATAGGCTTATGTATGGAAAGGACAATTGCCAGCAACAATTATACGTGTGACCTTGGGAGCAAGGGTCCAAACAAAATATGTCAAAAAAAGAGGAAAAAAATTCAAAAAAAAAAAAACAAAAAAGCAGGGCATGTCGGTAAATTAAAACGAAACCATTGAAGCACCAGGGCCAAACATTATACCCTGTAAAGTTATGCAAAACAAATATATTGTAATAGTTTATAAGTACATAAAATCGGCAATTTGACTTAATAAAGTTCTACTACTACCTACATTCCCAATAACCGACTCCGTCTGACGATTTCACAATGTCAAAAACGGCCCCTATAGTATTGAAAAGCAAACGCATATTCAATTCTTTGGAAAGGCCCATTTATGATGAACAAAAAAGGACAAAAACGCTTGTCTATGAATGTTGGTAAATTGTTGACGCACAGAAATTTGATCATAAGAGCGAAAAGGACGAAGGTCGTAGCATACCATATGAGGCCCTAGGATTAATAAGAGACGAAATAAAAAAAGTCTACGACTTATCGATAAGTAAAAGAGAGAAAACCCAACCAGAGATACTACCCTCCTGCGCTGACACTTCTTCGCTGATGTTCAAACAGTTTTCTTTTTGTTGCGGACGTGGTGTGGGTGTACGCATTTTACCCATTTAAAATACTTTATATCAGTTTCCAGTGAACTGCGAATACAGCACTGAAAAGAAAGCGTTTGGTATACCAAATTGTATTCTCAACTAGGAAAGTAAACATTGTTATTGCTGTTGCTGACATAAATTTGGATACATAATTAACTGTTTAGTAATACTCGTATAACCCCAATTGCGATGAGAACTGGAACACTTGAAGAGGAGGATGAGGACCAGGAGTTGATCGAGAAAATTAAAGACATAACACTAAGTCTCCGCGAACTGTACATGAGTTGCGCTGCCAACCCGGAACTCAATGGTGATAGGGTGACTACAATTGCTGACATAAGGAGATGTGCGATGAACGACTCAGGCGAGATGGAAATGGGAGGACCTGATTCTGCCATTGCGAAAGCGCACAGCTTGTTGCGATCCATGGTCTCTTATCGAATTTGGTTTGACATTGAAGGTATTCCGCTACCCAGGCGTTCGCGGACTGACCTTGCAAGAATTAAACGCGGTTGTAATGTTGAAATTCAATTTTCCCCGGTTAAGGAAAATGGATCATTCACGGTTTCAATGGAGGGTGACCTGTTAAATGATTTAGTAAAAGCAGCTTTGATTCGACTTATTGTATATCTGAAACCGGAAGATTTAAAAGACCGCATCAAAATTCAATATCAAATTCCTTCATTGCTTTACGACCGTCTGCAGTGTCGTACAGCGCGTCGAAAGATGGAAAGAGAAACGGACACTACTATAGAACTCGTCACAGATCCGCCAGCCATAAAGGTCTCTGGAAAAGCAGTTGACATTTTCGAAGTGCAACAGAGTATACTAGAGAGATTGACATTGAGGCTCTCAGTAAAAACATCAAGTAAGGAGGAGACAAAGGAAAGGATAATCGGGTTGCCTGTTGATGAAAATATATCGAGGTTTATAGAGCCCAGTTGTAATGAAAGGGCGTTGATAATAACGCTTGAAGGGCCAGAGACGCATGCAAGAGCTATGTTTAATCTGATTAAAGAGATACGTGAAATCGATTACCAAGAGTTAAGACGGGAGTATTATGCCGAACGCTATACACTACGTGCTTCTCATAGGCTTGAGGATTGAAGGCCGTCAATACCAAGTGTGAGAATAATGTGGAGGATTTTCTTCTGGTTATCAACCTAAGTATTTTAAAAAAATATAATGATAATTGTATGTTTAAGTGAAATAACTGTTTTGCAAAATAAAAGCTAATTAGATGAAAACTAAACCAATTCTTTGTGTCTAATCTGCTAACACAAGTGAAGTCAATTTTCAGCAAACTCACGATTCAGGGCGAGCTTGGTAAGGAGAGTACGGATTTTTTTATATTCTACTTCTCACAGGAAAGGCGCACCTGCTGAGTCAGCGCCCGAGATGATACTTATTCTCGACCGGGTCCATCAGCCAAGCCCCGAAAGATGGTCAAGGATTTCTCCCTACTATTTCATGAAGCTTATAGCTTAATGGGGTGGCATTTCGCCGGACGGCTGGGCCTTCGACCCCTACCTACCACCCAGTAATTGTACCGAACTACACAATAACAGGAGTCATCAATTGAACCCACGTATGCACAATCAAACGAAAGACACAATCCCCTTACTAACTCAGCCATTAAGGCGGCAATGCATTTGTGGATAGGCATTTGTTCCACTTACTCCATTAGGCTTAACACTAACAGATAAAACCTTCCTACTTAAAAACAAGTCCTTAAAACTTATAAAATCTTGAAGTTAAAAAAAAAATTTAAATCGACATCAAATTATAAAGCGATATAAAATATAGCCTTTCTCTACAGGCCATGAATCTGGGCTTTGCGAAATCGAACCAGGACAACCACGATTGACAAAATTAGAAACACCGCCGAGGCAGCGAAAGGAAAGACTAATAAGTACAGCTAGTTCAACGATAAGCTTCGAGGCGCTGAACAAGGATGACTTTAATATCTGGAAGATCTAGTTGGAAACCACATTGGTCAAAGATTACGCATAAGAAAAGGTAAAACCCATCAAAAGAAGCGGGGGATAAACTGAAAGTTAATGGGGCTACACCGCATTCGTTAGTATAGAACAAGCTTATAAGAAGATCCTTAGATCGAACATACGAACTAAATTAAAAACTTAATAACTAAACTACGTAGGTGAGGAATGGGGCGGGCGATGAAAAGCAATTAGATATTGGGTGGGTGGACCGAAATTTAGAAACAAACAATATAAATTGATTTGCGGTGTAGCAGAATTTTGACTGATACATAATCAAGCTTAGATGAAGTGGATATACCAATAGGTGATGAATCAAGGTTGCTTTTGATGTCTATGGTCGATGAGGATAGTCGTCGCCGTAGACATTAAAGCTAGGAGAGAGTAATTCCAAGGTATCAATCATCATCATCATCAGCACTACAACCGGGAACCGGTTTTGACCTTATTTAGCAAGTCTCTCCACCGGTATCCGGTCTTTATCTCAAATCGTTTAACAATTTTCGTTTCCGTGGTCATCGTCGTGTATCCGGTCCATATCCGAGGCTTGTTAAATTTTCCATCATAATTTGTTTTTCCGGGCAAAGTTATTAGCCTTGCGGCAACCTTTCTCGGGATGTCGCTGCATGCATTGGTTCCGTACTTGGCCGGTGCCAAAGTAGCTATCTAGGGGTGGCACATGGAGACTGCATGTTAACTTGGATTGAACAGGGACAAGGATCGTCCTGGGCTTCGCCGGGTTGAAAGCAGAGACTTTACCCTGTATGTATTAAAAAAACTAATTCAATCAGTTTTTCTTAGGGCATATGTCGACAGGTAGAGCGCGAGATTCTTATAGAACGGGGAGAGGTTTTGAGCGAAGGCCTCGCACATTCTGATAGTAGATAGTAGAGGAGTATTGCTATGGATTAAGGGGAAGAATGCTGTGGGTGGAACTTTAGGAACGAAAAAACGTATCGAGGTCAGCTTTGCTCCGTTGGAGATTGAAATTCTTTTAAAGTGAATGTAGTGGCCGAAAGCAGTTTTTGACAAGACAAATTGAATTTCCTGTTGAATTTTATGAATAGATTTTGTAGCATGAGAACGTTGGTGGGTAAAACCTCTTATTGCATAGAAACCTTGACACTAGTTATAGTTTTACCCTCAAAGCAGACAGAATCCGATTTGTCATGAAGATACGAATGTTGTCATATATCTTTCTATCTCTAGGTTTTGAAGGTGTGTTGTGGCAAATCCCTGAGAGAGTGTATCCTTTTGTGTCCTCACACGGGTTGCTCGTTGCGGATCCCATCGCGCTTCCTCAAACCTGAGGGAAGAGTGACGACTGATTGTTGTTAGATGAGAATGCTTAAAAGAAACACTTTATTAAAAAACTGTTTTCACTAATTACTATTCATTCTGTATTTTTAATGATTTGCCTCTTCAACCAGCGTACGCCAATCTAGAGACTGATTCTTTCTGCATTGTACTGCGAAACTAAGATGCATCATCCATTTATCTATAGGATTTTCGGATTGGGATATTCATGGGAAAAAAGGAACATGAGCATACATGAAACGGTTTTTTTGCTTCGCCGGAAGCAAGACGAAATTCTTGAGAGGGGTTCTGCAAATGGGCAATTTCATCATCATCATCGGCACTAGAACCTGGATCTAGTCTTGGCCTTATTTAGCAAGTCTCTCTACCGGTATTCGGTCCATATCCGAGACTTGTTAAATTGTCAATAATAATTCGCTATTCCGGGCAAGGATATTAGCCTTAGCAAATGGGCGTTTAATGACCCAAAATGTCAATACACGACGAATGAAGATTTGGCTTGTTTGTTGGCGTTTTGTTTAAATTTGTCGGATCTAGGTTAAGGGTGTGTAGACAAAACTGAGTGTCAACAGAATAGAAATTTGTTGTGGGAATTTTTAAAAGGTTCCATTTTGTTTTTTTTGTTTTTTTTTGTTTTGGTAGGAAGGTGAAAATCTTCCAAACATACCTCTGGACCGATCCAGAGGTATGCCGGACTTTTACCGACTAAAACCCCCTCCCCCCAGGCATTATTTCCGTTGATCCCGGCGACACATTTTTTTTTTTAGACATTCCAACAAAGGCCGGGACGGATTTTATCTGTTACTCCGCTCGTCACGTCGGAACTGCTGCATTATATCACATATAATATCATTTGTTACGGACCATGCTTGTTTGGAACTTAGCATGTAGTCTGTTACTCCTGTCTGACTAACTGCCCGTCTTATATGTCTCCCCAAAATCATTCGTGGGGTTCGAGTCTCACGCACTCTGTGAGTACAAGCAGTATGGGTGATTGACATTGAATAATATCTTATGTACTTGGTATAAGAGCTGACGCTTTATTAAAACAAAAGGGAGTGGCGGGAGGCCGATTTAACGAGACAGCGACAAATGTACCAATTATCTTTTCTCTGGTTTTTGGTCATTTTTGCAAAAACCAGAATCACTCACATCTGTGAGGATGTTGGGCTCAGTCTCAAGATATCTGAAAAAGAGGGGGGTATGTCTCTAAGGATAGTGTGGACGGGGTTAGTTCGAATGTTCTCTAACTACTTGGATGGAAGGATGGTGGGAAGGAGATCATACAGGACCGGTAGCTCTTGAGTGCGGTAGTAAACACAGATTACGTCTTCGGCGTCTGATAATCTTTGCTTTGGTCGGTGTGTGTGTGTATTTGTGCTGTCTTGTACTGTGCGTGCAATGCAGCAGTCTCATAGGACGCGGGTGCCCGAGGAGAAATACAAAGAGCCTAGAAGATCTGAAAAAAGGCTTCACAGACAAAAAAAAGTGCCTGGGAAAAAAACCTTGTCTGTGAAATAGAGAAAAGTAGAGAGCGAGGTCCGCACCAGGCGCGGAATTTCTACCAAATAATCAGCAGTATGACGCGCTACACGCCACGCTCCAGTTACTGCAAGGATAAAGAGGGTAATCTGATCACCGATCCTGAAGGCATTCTCGAGCTATGGGAAGTGCACTTCAATGAATTGCTAAATGGTCAGCTCACAGGAGAATTGGAGGCTCCACCAATGCAAGATCAAGACCAAATGCTGCCGTCAGCAAGCATTGAGGAAAAATTAAAAGCCATTAGACAGCTGAAATCAAACAAAACCCCTGGAGCTGATGGCATACCAGCTGAGCTGATCAAACAAGGAAGGACAGCGTTACATCACGCAATTTATGAGATCGTGAGGCATGTATGGGAGCAAGAGGAGATGCCGGAAGATTGGCGTAGTGGTATAATTTTCCTCATACATAAGAAGGGAGATATCACAGTGTGCAGCAACTATAGGGGTATCCCATTTCTGAGTACCGCCTATAAGATACTCTCCACTATCCTACAAGATCGGATAGCCCCATACGCTAAAGCCATCAATGGTCAATATCAGTGTAGCTTCATCCCAGGCAAATCAGCGATTGATCAGATATTCACCCTTAGGGAGGCGATGGAAAAATGTCTGGAAATTAAGATTCCATTATATCATCTATGTATAGACTTTAAGGCCGCCTACGACAGCATACCCAGGGTAGAACTATATAATGCCATCAGAGAGTTCGGCATTCCAAACAAATTGATACGACTTTCTAGGTTGACCATGACCAACATATCTAGTCAAGTAAAAATAGCAGGATTGCTGTCCAAACCAATAAAGATCTTTAATGAACTCCGACAAGGGGACGGTCTGGCTTGCCTCCTCTTCAACCTGGCAATCCGTGACTCTGGCGTTACAACTAGAGGGACTATTATCACCAAGTCCAGCCAGACACTTGTCTACGCAGATGACATCGACATCATCGGTAGAACCGAATCGGCTGTACAGGAATCCTTCACCCAGATCGAGCAGGCGGCACAAAACCTGGGACTGCACATTAATGAGGGAAAAACTAACTACATGGTGGCAACCTCTGCGTAGAGAAGACCTAACGTTGGTCAAACTATCAGAGTAGTGGAGCACGAATTAGAAGTAGTGTAATCCTTTAACTGCCTTGGGTCAATAGTATCAGCCGATAACAATATGGAAGAAGAAATACGCGAACGGCTGATCAAATTCAACAAAGCCTACTATGGTCTATCAAGGCTCTTTAAATCCCAAAATGTATCCAGTCCTACAGGCCTAACTTCGCCAGACTATGAGAGGCCGTCGTTAAGTCTATGAAATAGCTAACGAAGAAAATGTCTAATATAACTAACCTAAACTATAAATAATTTAACTCCTTATTATCTCGCATCAAAGGTATCTTGAATAGCTGACCATTACATCCAGAATCATCAAAAGCAAAAGACGCACCCGCTCTTACACCATTCCATTTTATCACGCACCGGAGCTTCAAGAACTCCGAAAGCGACGCAAGTTCGCCCCAGTGACAAAACGCTGGTTACAAGTGCAACAAATTCCACAACACTGCTGGGCATGTTTCCTCCAAGATTACCTACACCTACTGCAGAAGGCAAATAAATGGAGATTCCCAGGTCGAACACTCAACATCGGTGATCTGGTATTATTACAAGAACCAAGTGCTACTCCTGCCGATTGGAAAATGGGTCGAATTATTGAATGCTCGGAGAGTTGATGTGAAGACAACGAAATGGGAGGTCGTGCATCGCGAAACATATCGTTTGGTACCTCTCTGCCCAGAAGATACCCAGGACAAGCCTCCCGTATGTCGGAGTAGTGGGCAGCATACTCGCACCACCTAACAGTTAACTCGAATACATTTATGTTGGGTGGCCCTCAGTACCCCAGCAACTAAAGTCGTAGAAATCGAAACACTCACTCCAGGAATTCATATTCACCGATTGGGAGACGCTTTAATTAAATACTCTCACTTGGATTTGTCAGTCGAAACCACTTTGAATTTTACCGCCGATATGAATCATTGCAAGCTGTCTCAGAGAACGAACCAAACGTTCCATTGGACCCATCGTTCTAAAAGGGATTCTCAAATATGGTCCACAAGTACTTATGACTGCCAGCATCGGGTTTCAAGCAGTAGAAAATTACCAACTAGAGCATCAAATCGTCCAATTGGAAAGTAAAATCAAAATGGTATTACAAGTATCCCACGTCATGACAGACATCAATGACCTAGAATCTAAGGCTGTTGACGTGTGTAGTATCCCACTACATAAACCCCATTTAGCATCATGTTCATATTAATTCAATTAACATAATATACTCATAATATTCATATCGCGCACGATGCGATCGCTCGTTAATTGCCCACCTGTGACGCACAATCATTCTCCGCGCTACACGCTCTCCAATTACGAATACTTATATATTTTTACATTATATTGCATATCGTCTTTTATGCCCAAAACTAACGCCACACCTAGCATGGGAGATTCCGTGGCAAATGCTGGCGCCTGCAAAAATGCAACCGATAATGTCAATTGCCGTACGCTAGGAGGGAATTCCCATAAAAATGCTTACGCCTACGAAAAAAAGGCATATGGATAATAACGAAACGTCATCCGGCGATTCGAAAATGACGAAACGAATGCATGAACCAAGGCCACTGTACTTTAAGTGGATGAATTAAGTGGCGATATCAATTAAGCAAAGCAAATGACTTGTGCCAGGCAATCGGACTCAATATGGGCGAAAGCCGACTGAACGGAACTGTGGCAGGGTAAATGACTTGCGCTTGGGGTCAGAAGAAATAGTTGCATCATTTGCGATACTTCTCCAATAATTTGGCTATAAAAGAAGTGGTTGCAAAGAGAATTAGTGTAATGAAATAAAAAAGTAATGATGTAAAGTCCATGTGATCTTCCAAAGTTGGAGGTCCTATAGTTCCACTAATGCTATTGTGATAGAAGCTGTTAGAATAGAGTCTTCTGCTTGATCATTGGGCAGGACATGAATGCCACATCCATCTGCCAAAAGTTAATGATAGCGAAGTGGATGGGCAGGACACGGATGCCATAAATATCGGCCAGAAGAAGTGAGAAACAAAGCGGGTTGTGGTTCGTTTGAATCTGATTTATTCTTTAAAATTTCTATCCGTAAATACTATTTGTCCCATCAACATTTCCATTGCATACCATTATCAAGTAAGTCCGAAGCCATCATTTGTTTAGCCATTACCTAAAAATTTAACCAAATAGACAACTTTCTCATAGACAAAAGACACCACTCCAATATCCTTGACGTAAGATCATATAGAGGAGCTGATTGCGACTCCGATCATCTTCTGGTGATGAGCAAGCAATCCCACATGGGCAGTCACGGGAGACAAGCAAAAAGTTCAATACTGATAAACTGAAAGACTTAGGCAAAAGGGCTGAATATCAAAACGAACTAACGAATAGATTTAGCATTCTAGAGAATGTGAGCAGTGAGGAAGAGGAAGCTAATAGTGTGGACACTAAATGGACATTGATCAGAGACACAATCAAACTAACAGCCCAAGAGGTATTAGGATTTAAGAAAACAATTAAGTCCAAACCTTGGTTTGACGATGAGTGCAGGGCGAAGATCGAAGAACGTAAACGCCTCAGAGTGATCCACTTAGAAAGATATGATGAAGTCAACGCAGAAAGATACGCGACAATTCGGAGAGAGACAATGAGGCTCTTCAAACACAAAAAACGCAAATGGGAGAAGACTCAGATCGAAAAAATCCTAGAAAATTCTAGAGCAAAGAACATCAGAGGTATGTATGTCGGCATAAATTCAATTAGAAATGGCTACCGAGGGAGAGTCAAAATAATTCGAGACGCAAACGGCTGTCTGGTCACAGAAACAAACAATATCGTGACAAGATGGAAGCAGTACTTTGAAAACCTGCTCAATGTACGCACCTATCAACCACAGATAAATGCACCAAGCGTACATACAGCCGAGCCTCAAATCCCAGAGCCGTCTCTCAACGAAGTTGTAGACGCAATAAAGCGATTGAAAAACAACAAGGCTCCCGGAGTTGACTCCATACCGGCAGAGCTTGTGAAGCATGGAGGAGAGGCGATCGCTCGAAAGATCCACCAATTGATTAAAGCAATATGGGATAAGGAAGTCACTCCGGAAGAATGACAAACCTCAATAGTCGGCCCCATCTCCAAATACGGCGACAGATCTGACTGCAAAAACTACAGAGGAATATCCTTGCTCCCAACCACATGCAAAACACTAACAAATGTCATACTGACGAGTATCACACCGTACGCAGAAGAGATACTGGGAGACTACCAATGTGGGTTCCGTAGGAACTGGTCAACAAGCGACCAAATGTTCACAATAAGACAACTGCTGGAAAAGAAGTGGGAATACGGAGACGCGGTTCACCAACTGTTCGTTGACTTCAAAAAAGCCTACGACTCAGTCGCAAGGCAGAGACTCTACCATATTCTAGTTGAACTGGGAGTCCCAAAAAAATATGCCGCCCTCATTCAAATTTGCATGAACGAAAACAAAGGGCGAGTCAGAATAGAAAACCACCTCTCAGAACCATTTGAAATCCGGGACGGACTAAAGCAGGGAGATGGTCTATCACCGTGTCTTTTTAACCTTGTGCTCGAGTATGTCATCAGAAAGGTACAAGACGACAACATGGCCGGATCATCCCTTAACGGGGTCACACAACTGCTCGCATATGCGGATGACATCGCCGTTCTGGGCGATATTCTAGAAACTGTTAGTAAAAACTGTGAAATCATCATGCAAGCGGCAGAAGAGGTGGGCCTAGAAATAAATGAAGACAAAACAAAATACATGATTACGGCGAGAGCAGGTGGACCTCAGAGAACACATATAAACGTCAAAGGTAAGATATTTGAAAAAGTTAAAGAATTTAAATATCTGGGAATGATACTGACGGCCAGTAACGAAATGTCGAAGGAAATTAACAAGAGACTGCATTCCGGCAACGCTAGTTGGCACGCATTCAGTAAACTGCTGAAATCCAGACTGCTATCACGTAACATAAAGCTCCGTGTCTATAGAACCATAATCATGCCGATTGTTCTATACGGATGCCAAACATGGGCTCTCACAAAACGGGAAGAAAACAAATTCCGCGTATTCGAGAATAAAGTTTTGAGAAGCATCTTTGGAGGTAAATATGACGAGGAGGCAGGACATTGGAGGAAACTCCACAACCACGAATTGGAACAGCTATATCGCAAACCTACAATAGTGAGAGTAATCAAGTCGCGAAGATTAAGATGGGCCGGACACGTGGCGCGAATGGGGAACGATAGGATCGTGCATAGAATTCTTGAAGGTAGACCAACGGGAAAGAGACCGGTAGGACGGCCGCGGCGGAGATGGGAGGACAATGTTAGGTTTGACCTTGAGGAGATCGGATCGAATGGTCAAGCGTGGAAGGAGAGTGCCCATAACAGGTAACGATGGCGAAGCCGAGTCGGTGAGGTCATGAACTTCCGGGTTCCTACAGGCCAATAAATAATAATAATAATAATTACCTAAAAATTACGTTCGTAATTTGAAATATATTGCACATAGCATGGCAAATCCACAATGTCTCACCTCCCAGATGACACGATAATAGGTGACCCTCGTGGACCGTGATATCATGACACACATCCATCGGAACATCTTGGAAAAGAGTATTGTAATGTCGTACCTTTGCTTTGGCGTGTACCGTCAGGTATTTCCTTTCAATGACCGTGGAAATTTAATTATGATCCAATTGTCGGGTGTATGGTATGAAAAAATGTGTTTCGGTATCAATGGGTACACCACAATAGACACAGTTCATCGATTAGAGTAAAAGGTTGCAGCCTTGCGATGGAACAGGGGGCCTTTTACTCTGAAATAAAATAACAGAGCTAAGTAGCCAAGCGAAGGGTTGCAGCTTTGCCACGGAACAGCGGGTCCTTTGCTTTAAAATAAAATAGTAAACTAAAACTAATAAAAGATATAAAAAACTAAAAGAAAAACGTTTTTAACTCTCCGCTTACTCGCTCTTCCCTCATTATTGAAGAAGCACGGCGAGACGCGTTATAACACGTGTAACTTCATGCCTTGCTTGAACAGCAGCAACATCGGGTTCAAGAGCAAATGATCAATTACTCAGCCAGCATTCAAATCACTATCAGCGCTATCCAAGCAAATCATCAGAACACCATCACCATCTGCCCCTTTGAAGATCTGTGGGGGTTCTCTATATCACACGGAGAACCAACCCACAATCCTAACTTAACATGCAAAAACAAATCCACAATAGCATACATCTCCCAATCTGCAATAAAAACCATTTTCCAAACTCCCAACAGAATAGAATTCAACAGAATATATTCTAATCATCCCCGCATTCATTTTCCCAAAATCGCTTTGGTCAATCCTTTACTTAATTCATATTTCCTCTTTGTGACCAAGCAATCTTAATTTCCCCGAAATTCATATGCCGTAACAAAACGCATATTCAAATCCACAACGGAACATTAACAACTATACCAAGCCGCATACATTTCCCCGAAATGACTTCGGTTAATGTTCTATCTAAACGATATTCCTTGCTTACACCCAAGCAATCCCAATTTCCCCCGAAAATTCATGCCCATACTTGCTCGCGTTCCCAAAGCCAATTTCCGGTACACCCAACCAACGAATCCAACTTAGTTTAAGCGGCAAGGATTCGCTGGAACTGAATTCTTATGCGAGGATTGCAACTCTTCTCGAAATTCCTCGGAAGTGACAGTAAATTTATTTCTGCTATGAAATTTTCTCCATTTCATTAGTCAGTCGCAATCCAACCACCTCCGCGTGCACACACGCCAGGATCGATTCGCCCACAAAGTCATCATTCAACCGCAACCGGGGGGCACACGCAGGAGTCGAGTCCCAACAGCCAAAGCGCAACCACCAGGTGCCGAAAGTCGCAAAGTGTCCCGAGACATCGTTTTCAAAAGTACCCATTCGTGGTTAATCGAAATCAATCCGCGAAATTTCGCTTCGAAAGTCAAACTAAAGTTAAACGCTCTTGGAGACGTGGTTGAGTGGAATGCAACACTAAAATAATCCTAGACAAAAAGGGGGAATTAACCGACGAATAAACGTATAAGAGGGAATCAAAAGAAATTCGTGTGTGACGTATTTATAGTATGTATAGACAATCTTCACCCGTCCAAAAGTGACAATAAAGCCAAACAATTTGTGAATGACTGGCAACATCAGTGAGTTTTTATTTCTCCTCTTGGTTTGGTGGACAATCTCCGGCTACGCAATCGTTGGTGGGAGTGTAGTGAATCCATGTCCCTGCCGACATCCGAACCCTCCCCCACAGATCTACAGACCTATGTCAGAAAATTATACACAGATTTAAACTTCTGCAGGCTGCCAACTATAACAAACGCAGCCGCACTATTCACTTTTAACAGAATAACGAGGACCATCAGCAAAAATATGGTTATCGTGTCATTCAACATTCCTCTGGTCCAAACGAGAATTTTCTGTGAAAACGCCTTTATCAGTGTTCCAAACATCTAGGCTCTTGCTATCCTTCTAGACCGTGGAGACTTCATGCATTGAGTATTGAAGAACCCCATTTCCCCTTCGTCTTTGAACATATGCACCACAATATCGGTCAACACGGAATTCGATAAGGTATATCGATTGCTTAGGGATATTGCAGTCATATATAGAACAACCGATAAGAAAGTTACTATCGTATGCCACGGCACACAGACACCACTTGTTGCTAAAGTTAATCTGGCGAGGTTACCAGGTTTCAGAATCTCCAGCATCCAGTTTGATGTTATGTCTCCCATCGAAGATGTCAAGAAAATCGAGACCGATATCAAAAATTTGTCAACCGAAGATTATGTGCCCCCTCCGAAAATCGATGTAAGCGGAGAGCCAAAGAGGGTCCTCGTCTTGCCATACTTAAGGTAAGACTCTCAGACGGTCTGGATGACAACGACTAGGATTTCTAGGGACATCAGTACTGGTACTTGGGAACTAATTGTACCATCCTCTGCATTACTCTATTTTCTATTATCTGCCCCTGTAAACGCCACAGAGGACAAGGTCAGACCTTTCTACCGTCAGATACCTCAACAAAGAAGATAAGATATCTGGAAGTTGGTTACGGGCATACAAGATCGTCACGATACAATACCCCACATAAACAAGGACGCAAGTTAGATTAATACCTCGTTCAATAATCCAACATGAGCACTTTTTCCGCCGGGAATTTGTTTATAAGAATTACACGATATTGTGCCCAATAAGCAACATCAATAATTATTTAACTGACCTCAATAGGTGTCATTGATTTGCTTATTTGGATAATTTTTTTTATTGACCTGAAAAGTACAAAGAGTACATATCTTAATAATCACTGTCACCATCAACAAGCGGCGCAAACAGCAACAGTCGTAAAATATACAAGCGACACAAACAATAACAGTCGCATATCAACAAACGGTGCAAACAACAACAGTCGCAATAGCAACTAGCAAAGTAAACCTCAATAGTTTTATGTATAAATAGAGTAAGGAAATTTAATAAAGCGTCAGTTCTCAACTGACGACGGTGACTCACGTACTCCCTCCCCAAATTCATTTAGGACACCAATGTGCAAAACGCCCCTGCCGACAGTAAACTGCGAGAGAGGCCTCCCCAGTAAGCGTATCGCTATTGGCTGCACACCAACACCGTCCCTATCTTCATCACCATTTGTTCCTAAAAAAATGTCGATCCTTCCGGCAACCGAAAATACGCAAAAAGCCGTACCCCCGTAGAAGTCTTACACATTCACCCCGCCCGCCGAAAAATCGAGGACCATCCTCTCAAAACGAGACGCTGCTTGTTGGGAAAAGGACGACATCGTAATTGCCCTTGAAGCAACATTTCCTAACGTCAAATTCACTGAGTTTAAAAAATTCTGTCCCTCACAACACTTTGTGAAAATCAGACTGGAAAAATACAGCGAGGTGAACGTAGTATTGTCTATCAAGGCTCTTTAAATCCCGAAATTTATCCAGAACATCCAAGCTACTACTGTACATGACCATGGTCTTACCAGTACTCATGTATGGATCCGAGACCTGGGTGCCCAATAAAAGGCACTCTGGACTCTTAGCCGGGTTCGAGAGGAAGGTGTTAAGTAGTATGTAAGGGAGGACGATTCCGGAAACGGTACAAACATGAGTTGTACGCGATCTATCTTGAAGCTAATGTTGTAAGAAAAATCAAGCTCGGTAGACTCCGATGGGCGGGACACCTAACTCGAATGAGCGAAGAGGAGCCTGTCCGGAAAGTCCTTTGTGGCAGGATGTATGGAAAACGATAGCGCGGCAGACCTTGTCTGCGATGGAGGAATGGCGTAGACCAAGACGCCCAGAGTCTGGGAGTGCCAAACTGAATGACATTGGCTCGAAATCGGGACCGATAGAGAGACTTGCTAAATAAGGCCAATGCCGGATCCCGGTTGTGGTGCTGGAACTGAATTCTTATGCGAGGATTGCAACTCTTCTCGAAATTCCTCGGAAGTGACAGTAAATTTATTTCTGCTATGAAATTTTCTCCATTTCATTAGTCAGTCGCAATCCAACCACCTCCGCGTGCACACACGCCAGGATCGATTCGCCCACAAAGTCATCATTCAACCGCAACCGGGGGGCACACGCAGGAGTCGAGTCCCAACAGCCAAAGCGCAACCACCAGGTGCCGAAAGTCGCAAAGTGTCCCGAGACATCGTTTTCAAAAGTACCCATTCGTGGTTAATCGAAATCAATCCGCGAAATTTCGCTTCGAAAGTCAAACTAAAGTTAAACGCTCTTGGAGACGTGGTTGAGTGGAATGCAACACTAAAATAATCCTAGACAAAAAGGGGGAATTAACCGACGAATAAACGTATAAGAGGGAATCAAAAGAAATTCGTGTGTGACGTATTTATAGTATGTATAGACAATCTTCACCCGTCCAAAAGTGACAATAAAGCCAAACAATTTGTGAATGACTGGCAACATCAGTGAGTTTTTATTTCTCCTCTTGGTTTGGTGGACAATCTCCGGCTACGCAATCGTTGGTGGGAGTGTAGTGAATCCATGTCCCTGCCGACATCCGAACCCTCCCCCACAGATCTACAGACCTATGTCAGAAAATTATACACAGATTTAAACTTCTGCAGGCTGCCAACTATAACAAACGCAGCCGCACTATTCACTTTTAACAGAATAACGAGGACCATCAGCAAAAATATGGTTATCGTGTCATTCAACATTCCTCTGGTCCAAACGAGAATTTTCTGTGAAAACGCCTTTATCAGTGTTCCAAACATCTAGGCTCTTGCTATCCTTCTAGACCGTGGAGACTTCATGCATTGAGTATTGAAGAACCCCATTTCCCCTTCGTCTTTGAACATATGCACCACAATATCGGTCAACACGGAATTCGATAAGGTATATCGATTGCTTAGGGATATTGCAGTCATATATAGAACAACCGATAAGAAAGTTACTATCGTATGCCACGGCACACAGACACCACTTGTTGCTAAAGTTAATCTGGCGAGGTTACCAGGTTTCAGAATCTCCAGCATCCAGTTTGATGTTATGTCTCCCATCGAAGATGTCAAGAAAATCGAGACCGATATCAAAAATTTGTCAACCGAAGATTATGTGCCCCCTCCGAAAATCGATGTAAGCGGAGAGCCAAAGAGGGTCCTCGTCTTGCCATACTTAAGGTAAGACTCTCAGACGGTCTGGATGACAACGACTAGGATTTCTAGGGACATCAGTACTGGTACTTGGGAACTAATTGTACCATCCTCTGCATTACTCTATTTTCTATTATCTGCCCCTGTAAACGCCACAGAGGACAAGGTCAGACCTTTCTACCGTCAGATACCTCAACAAAGAAGATAAGATATCTGGAAGTTGGTTACGGGCATACAAGATCGTCACGATACAATACCCCACATAAACAAGGACGCAAGTTAGATTAATACCTCGTTCAATAATCCAACATGAGCACTTTTTCCGCCGGGAATTTGTTTATAAGAATTACACGATATTGTGCCCAATAAGCAACATCAATAATTATTTAACTGACCTCAATAGGTGTCATTGATTTGCTTATTTGGATAATTTTTTTTATTGACCTGAAAAGTACAAAGAGTACATATCTTAATAATCACTGTCACCATCAACAAGCGGCGCAAACAGCAACAGTCGTAAAATATACAAGCGACACAAACAATAACAGTCGCATATCAACAAACGGTGCAAACAACAACAGTCGCAATAGCAACTAGCAAAGTAAACCTCAATAGTTTTATGTATAAATAGAGTAAGGAAATTTAATAAAGCGTCAGTTCTCAACTGACGACGGTGACTCACGTACTCCCTCCCCAAATTCATTTAGGACACCAATGTGCAAAACGCCCCTGCCGACAGTAAACTGCGAGAGAGGCCTCCCCAGTAAGCGTATCGCTATTGGCTGCACACCAACACCGTCCCTATCTTCATCACCATTTGTTCCTAAAAAAATGTCGATCCTTCCGGCAACCGAAAATACGCAAAAAGCCGTACCCCCGTAGAAGTCTTACACATTCACCCCGCCCGCCGAAAAATCGAGGACCATCCTCTCAAAACGAGACGCTGCTTGTTGGGAAAAGGACGACATCGTAATTGCCCTTGAAGCAACATTTCCTAACGTCAAATTCACTGAGTTTAAAAAATTCTGTCCCTCACAACACTTTGTGAAAATCAGACTGGAAAAATACAGCGAGGTGAACGTAGTATTGTCTATCAAGGCTCTTTAAATCCCGAAATTTATCCAGAACATCCAAGCTACTACTGTACATGACCATGGTCTTACCAGTACTCATGTATGGATCCGAGACCTGGGTGCCCAATAAAAGGCACTCTGGACTCTTAGCCGGGTTCGAGAGGAAGGTGTTAAGTAGTATGTAAGGGAGGACGATTCCGGAAACGGTACAAACATGAGTTGTACGCGATCTATCTTGAAGCTAATGTTGTAAGAAAAATCAAGCTCGGTAGACTCCGATGGGCGGGACACCTAACTCGAATGAGCGAAGAGGAGCCTGTCCGGAAAGTCCTTTGTGGCAGGATGTATGGAAAACGATAGCGCGGCAGACCTTGTCTGCGATGGAGGAATGGCGTAGACCAAGACGCCCAGAGTCTGGGAGTGCCAAACTGAATGACATTGGCTCGAAATCGGGACCGATAGAGAGACTTGCTAAATAAGGCCAATGCCGGATCCCGGTTGTGGTGCCGATGATGATGATAATGAACATATGGGTGCTTCACCTTGTCCCAGTGACTGACATAGATTCCATAATATGGACAAAGTCGCTTCCAATCTTGCATCAGAAAGTTGTCTTCGAGGTATTTCATAACAGTGAAATATCTCAATGCAGACGTTGCCAACGTTTCGGACATGTCTTCCGGAACTGCAACATGGACCGTCCATCCCACGATATTGGCAAGTGCGAACTCTGTGCAAGATGAAAAAACGTTGCCAACTTGCTGTAACTGCCGCCCACTGGTAGAAACCTTGATGTGGTGCGGGGGCTTAAATTACAATGAATCACTCAGGCTATGCTGACGGAAGCATATGCTTCTAGTAGGGTCACCCATGTCAAACAGCTTAGCGAGGAGTAACACACAAAGATCTGCCACCCCTAATCCAGGGTATTACGCGTCACCGTACCTATTGCATGGTTTGCAGCCAGGGCTGTACCGGCTGTATTATAATGGTGCCTCTCTGACATCGGGCCGGATCAAAACAGTAAGTAACCAGACCTTACCATATCAAAGCGACTCGTGGAAACAAAAATGAATAATCAATATACACAAAACAATCCCACGAAAAACTCAGTAGACGTAGGTATGATGACAAAAAAAACGGAATATACGTGTCGGCATGTGGAATGTTCGAACGTTATATAAACCAGGTGCGATACAGAAGGTCGTAGAGAACGCGAAGCAATATAAAATGGACATCGTTGCGTTTCAGGAAGTCCGACTCCCACATCAAGTAATCGAAACCAACGGGTTTACACTGACGTGTGGGGGTACCGATACACATAACCTCGGAACTGGCTTCATCATAAGCAAGAAGATTACGTCCCATGTAAAAGATGTGAAATTTATTAATGACCGAATGTCGGTGCTAAAAATACAGGGCCCATGGTTCAATCATGTACTTATTAACGTACACGCCCAACAGAATCTACAGACGAAGAAACGAAGGACACCTTCTACGAGACCGTAGAGGAAGTATTTGATGGGATTTCATCATCCGATGTTAAAATCCTTCTCGGGGACCCCAATGCGAAAATTGGAAATGAAGATATCTTTCAACCAACTATAGGTAAAGAAAGCCTACACGACGTTTCAAATGTTAATGGAATTCGAATTATCACGTTCGCAGCGTCCAAAGATCTGATAGTGAAAAGTACGATGTTCAAGCACAAGCAGATTCATAACCCTACATGGATATCACCCGACGGCGTAACGCGTAACCAAATAGACCACTTCCTCATACACAAAAGACACCACTTGAAAATCCGTGACGTAAGATCATAGGGAGGAGCAATTGCGACTCCGATCATCTTCTAGTGATTGGGAAAATCAGGAGTCGCCTCGCAGCAATCCCACATGGTCAGTCACGGGAGACGAACAAAAAGTTCGACATTGATAAACTAAAAGACCTGTGCAAAAGGGATGAATATCAAGACGAACTAACGAATAGATTTAGCATACTAGAGAATGGGAGCAGTGAGGAAGAGGAACCCAATAGTATGGACACTAAATGGGCATCGATCAGAAACACAATCAAACAAACAGCCCAAAATGTATTAGGATGCAAGAAAACAATTAAGTCGAAACCTTGGTTTGACGATGAGTGCAGGCCGAAGATCGAAGAACGCAAACGCCTCAGAGTGATCCACTTAGAAAGATATGATGAAAGTCAACATAGAAAGATATGCGACGTTCCGGAAAGAGACAATGAGACTTTTCAAACGCAAAATTCGCGAATGGGAAAAGACTCGGACCGAAAAAATCCTAGAAAATGCCAGAGCTAAGAACATCAGAGGTGTTTATGCCGACATAAACTCAATTAAAAATGGCTACCGAGGGAGAGCCAAAATAATTCGAGACGCAAACGGCTGACTGGGCGCAGAAACTAACACACCAGACGTACATGCAGCCGAGCCTCAGATCCCAGAACCCTCTTTCAACGAAATTGTAGACGCTATAAATCAATTGAAAAACAACAAGGCTCCCGGGGTCGACTGCAGACCGACAGAGCTAATGACACATGGAGGAGGGGCAACCGCTCGAAAGATCCACCAACTCATCACAACAATATGGGATAAGGAAGTCACCCCGGAGGAATGGAAAACCACCATAGTCGTCCCCATCTTCAAATACGGCGACAGTT
This sequence comes from Microdon myrmicae, assembly GCA_963931805.1. Lineage (NCBI taxonomy): Eukaryota > Metazoa > Arthropoda > Insecta > Diptera > Syrphidae > Microdon > Microdon myrmicae. The sequence continues at coordinate 22,383,748 of OZ007497.1, forward strand.
CTGACTGCGAAAACTACAGAGGATATCATTGCCCCCAACCACATACAAAATACTAACAAATGTCATACTGGCGGGAATCACACCGTACACAGAGGAAAAACTGGGAGACTACCAGTGCGGATTCCATAGGAACCGGTCAACGACCGACAAATGTTCACAGTAAGGCAACTGCTGGAAAAGAAGTGGGAATACGGAGAGACGGTTCACCAACTATTCGTTGACTTCAAAAAAGCCTACGACTCAGTCGCAAGGCAGTTGAGCTGGGAATCCTGAACATATATGGCGCCCTCATTCAAATCTGCATGAACGAAAACAAAGGGCGAGTTAGAATAGAAAACCTCGTCTCAGAACCATTTGAAATGGGCGACGGACTAAAACATTTGGATGGCCTCTCACCATGTCTCTTTAACCTTGCTCTCGAGTATGTTATCAGAAAGGTACAAGACGACAACATAGCCGGATCATCCCTGACCGGGGTCACACAAGTGCTCGCATATGCGGATGACATCGCCGTTTTGGGCGATAATCTAGAAACTGTAAGTAAAAACTGTGAAATCATCATGCGAGCGGCAGAAGAGGTGGGCCTAGAAATAAATGAAGATAAAACAATATATATGATTACGGCGAGAGCAGATGGACCTCAGGGAGCCACATAAACGTCAGGGGAAAGGTATTTGAAAAAGTTAAAGTAGTGTAAATATCTGGGAACAGTACTGACGACCAGTGACGTAATGTCGAAGAAAATTAACAAAAGACTGCCTTCGGCAACGGTATTTGGCACGCAGTTAGTAAACTTCTGAAATTCAAACTGCTATCACGTAATATAAAGGTCCGTGTTTATAGAACCATAACCATGCCGATTGTTCTATATGGATGCGATATATGGGGTCTCACAAAACGGGAAGAAAACAAATTCCTCGTATTCGAAAATAAAGTTTTAAGGAGTATCTTTGGAGGTAAATATGATGAAGAGGCAGGACAATGGAGGAAACTCCACAACCACGGATTGGAAGAGCTATACCGCGAACTTACAATAGTGAGTAATGAGGTCGCGAAAACCGGCCGGACGGCCGCGACAGAGATGGTAGCACAATATAAGATTTGACCTTGAGGAGATCGGATCGGATGGTCAAGCGTGGAAGGAGAGTGCACAGGACAGGGAACGATGGCGCAGCCGAGTCGGTGAGATCATGAACTTCTGGGTTCCTACAGGCTAGTAAATAGTAATAGTAATAGTAAATAGTAACTGGCTGCAATTGCGGTAACAAAGGACATCGCGCCAATTATAGGAACTGTCTTAAATATAAAGAGATAGTTCAAAGATCCAAGGAGACTCGAGGTAAGCAAACAGGGAAGTCAGACTTCGGAAAACAGGCCACACAAAATTTTATACAAAATGGATTTATATTCGCCGATATGCTCGAAGGACCATAAACAAAGAATATGAAAACTCTTCCCACGTCTCTTCCACAAAAACATATTGAAGTCCCTAAGCGAATTGCCGTATATGCCAACACAATGCCACAAATCCAAACGGCGGTACAAAACCCTCCAAGGGGGCTATCCTCAATGCTAGAGAAACTACTTAGTCTTTCCCGCTTGATCGAGAATATTGGATCCCGATATGAAAAACTCACAACCGAGGCTGAGAGGGGTGAATACCTTTTCAAGGCGTATGTAAAACATATCCTCCAAGATGGATCCCAAAATTGAAGTTATCCTTATAAATGCCAACTCCCTTGTTTCGCTTTCAAGGCGTATGGTAGCCTCTGACTTCATTAAAGATAACCCGGCGGACGTGGTTCTTGTAACAGAAACTAGGTTGCATTCGAAGAGATCTAACCCTCACTGGTGGCCCCACCACCAACATATACTAGTTAATAGCGGACTTCCCCATGAAGCTATTGACCTCTCACAATTTGAGTCCATAGAAGTCTCCGGGATTGAACTGCATCTAGCTAATAATGGTAGAGTGAATATATACTCCGTACACTACTTACATAAAACTTACATATACTCCGTACACCACTTACATAAAACCAATAATGGCTTCTTTAACCCCGAAGATATCGGCAAATTAATAAGGTCTCCGGGGCATATACCCTTTATCAAAGGCGGCGATTTTAACTCCAGACATCCCCACTGCAACAGCTCTGTCTCTTGCCCAAATGGCACAGCATTTTAACAATAGTACACCGAAAACTCTCATACCCTCAACTTTGAGGGTCGCACCTATTGTTGGTACGTGAGATAACTCAATTCTGGACATTTTTTTCGTCTCCAAAGATTTACTTCCCTAAATCACTCCTCGCCGAGTAACGGCGGGTGTTTCTGGCCACAACGTTGTGACCACGTTCATTCGCAGCTATCGAGCATCGTGGACGCATATCAGATACATACCCGATTATGGGCGCACAAATTGGGACAACTTCAATGTAACATTGAACGAAAAACTCCACCAACTCCCTTTTCCTACTGACAGGAACCTAACGACGGTTGAGATAAATAACGCTGCAGTACGACTTCACGAGATTCTAGTTGAAACTTCGGAGATTCATGTCCCGAAGTACAAACTTGAAAAGACATCAGATTCCCCATGACGATTTCACTCTTCGTCTCATCCGGGAGTGTAAAAAGCTCTGCAGAATGAGATATCGTCACCGCTTTACGCAAAGGGAGCCATTATTGCGATCCATTATTCACAATATTGGCACACTGATAAAACAGAGCATCCAAAACAATCGTACCCGACAATTAGAAGACAAACTGAAGAGCATTCAGACGGCCCAGAACGTTTATAAAAATTTTAAAAAGATATGTGGCACTTCTCGTATCACCGGCCCAATCATGCACAACGGTGTTGTAGTTAATAATGACGCCAATAAAGCAAACATCATCGGAGAGACATTTGAAAATAATCACAGCCTCACTCTCGAGGATGGCGACCCGGAAACTAATGCAATAATTAATTTAGAGGTTCACAACAAATTAGACAATTTTAACGAGTCAATAGTTGTTTTCAACCCAACTAACAGTGCATATTTCGACGACACACGTCATAATTATCACGGTTTCATCACACCAAATACACTACAGAATCTAGTTAAATCTCGAAACCCCAAGAAGTCACCCGGTATCGACAACATGCCCTACCACTCGTTGCGAAGGTTTTCTGCTTTATTATTTATAAAGCTCTCCATTCTGTTCAACCATGCCTACAACATGGGGTACTTTCCCCAAGCTTGGAAGCATGCTATTGTTTGTCCAATAGCCAACGTTGGGAAACCAACGTATCACTCCTCAAGCTTCCGCCCCATCTCGCTCCTTACTTGCATCAGCAAAATATATGAAAAATTCATATACGAGAAGCTAAATAACTTTATCAGCGCCAGGAATCTAATGCCTAAGTTACAATTGGGATTTAGAAGAACGCACAGCTATAGCTAGCCACACTATGGCTCTCAACATATTTCAAAACTATGTCTGCGTGCGTCTCTTTATAAAGGAACCCATCATTGCGGTGAGTCTGGACATTGAAAAGGCTTTTATCACGACATGCATCGAAGGTCTCGTGTTTAAATTATTGAACACAGGTCTCAGTAGAATGGTGTGTAGTATCATCTACCACTTCGTTCGAAACAGAACTTTTCAAGTTCGAGTGAATGAAAAGCTAACCCGAACATTCAACGTCGCTGCAAACGTACCACAAGTTTCCATTCTACGCCCTATCTTATTTAATATCTATACCTCAGATTATCCTCCTCCTGGGTCAGGAGAGTAAACCAGATATGCTATGCGGATGACGTCCTAGTGTACACGTCATCCAAAAGCTCTAAACTCACAACAAATCGACTCAACCGTCACATGGACGAACTGTATCAGTATTACAATCGATGAAAAATTCGACTTAACCCATCCAAAGCAGCAGTTATAATTCTGAGTAGTAAACACTCCTAACCTATTTCTCGATATTCACAGAATATTCGAGTGCAAATAGGAGGTACTACAATTAGACCAGATGAAATATCTTGGGGTAATTTATACCCCAAAAATGAATTTCATCAAACATGTGACCCGCATTCTTCAGAGGGGCCTCGGTCGGTCTAAGCAACTGCACAATATTTTGAAGTGGGGCAACAAAGTTGACACCAAACTTAACCTACTCTGTTATAAGCAGGTAATCCGATCTGGAATATCGTACGTCTTTCCCATATAGTCCTACATATTTTCGGTTCAAATGGAAAGACTTCGAGTTTTCGAAAGGAAACTCCTCAGAAGATACACCAACCACTCTAGAAGGCCTGATGGTTGCCATTACCCCGACTCTTACCTATATGGAGGTACCTTCATTACCTATCGACGAGTACTTGCTACGATTAGCATACAAGTAGCTCGAAAGCATTCAGACAGCGAGAACATACTTGGATGGGAATCTTGCGTTCTTGACCCTTCTCTCCTTCGATCTCCCTTCCCTTCCCAACAACATTACCTTCTATAATAGAAGATTCCTCAACCCATCCCATAGGGTATACTGCTGACACACTACAAACAGGCACGCACAGTACAAGTCAACACAAATACACACACACCGATCAAAGCGAAGATTAATCTATGTTTACCATCGCACTCAAGAGCTACCGGTCCTGTATGATCTCTTTCCCACCATCCTTCCATCCCAGTAGTTAGAGAACATTCGAACTAACCCTGTCCACACTATCCTTAGATACCCCCCCCCCCCCCTTTCCAGAATCACCTACATCCTCACAAATGTGGGTGATTCTGGTTATCGTAAGATGACCAAAAACCAGAGAAAAGGTAATTCGTACTGTGGCGTTCCTAACAGATACACACACAATATGCAAGCAAATAGTGAAGAACACCGAAAGGAAATTCGAATAAGCAAAAGCATCAGAGCCGTATACCACAGCGATAACATATCAATTCCACATCAGTTGAGTGTACCTGAGTTTAGAAATCGAATACGTACACGCGGCCAGTAGCCTGGCGCTTCATTGCTTCGCTTCTCACTTGTTTCATCGTATGTTCAAATCACCGTCTTCATTATCCTTGCTTAACGCTACACTTCCAACGTGTGATCTGTACACACAGCACACACCCTCCCATAGTAAACGGGACTTTAAACTACGATCACGAGTTCCGCATAGAGCTACGGCACACTCGCCTGCTTCGACGTCCTCTCGCTCGCTCGTTCCTCGCTCCGTTGTTCGCACACGAAGTTGATCGTATCAAAGTAACTGAGGAGGGGATAGTGTGGCGTTCCTAACAGATACGCACACAACATGCAAGCAAACGGTGAAGAACACCGAAAGGCAATTCGAATAAGCAAAGGCATCAGAGCCGTATACCATAGCGATAACATAACAATTCCACATCAGTTGAGTGTACTTGAATTTAGAAATCGAATACGTACACGCGGCACTGGCCTGGTGTGTTGAGCATTGCTAACATTTTTGGAGATTCTAACCGTCATAGCGTCCGTTCGAATCACACGTTCTTCACTATCGTCGCAATACGCGATAGTACATTTGTCCCTGTCTCGTTAAATCGTCCTCCCGCCACTCCCTTTTTTTTAATAAAGCGTCAGCTCTTAAAAGTCAATACAAAGAGTACCTAAGATATTATTCAATGTCAATCACCCATACTGCTTGTACTCACAGAGTGCGTGAGATTAGAACCCCACGAACGATTTTGGAGAGACATATGAGACGGGCAGTTAGTCAGACAGAAGTAACAGACTACATGCTAAATTCCAAACAAGCATGGTCCGTAACAAATGATATTCTATGTGACATAATGCAGCAGTTCCGACGCGATCAACGGAGTAACAGATAAACTCCGTCCCGGCCCTTGTTGGAATATCTAAAAGAAAGTTCCGCGGGCATCAACGGGAATATGTGCCTGGCGGGAGGTAGTTTTAGTCGGTAAAAGTCCAGCATACCTCTGGATCGGTCCAGAGGCATGTTTGGAAGATTTCCACCTTCCTACCGAAACCAAAAAATAAGAAAAAAAGAACCTTTTAACAATTCCCATAACACATTTCTATTCCCTTGATACTCTTTTTGGTCTACACACACTTCACCCAGATCCGACAAATTTAAACAAAACGCCAACAAACAAGCCACATCTTCATTCGTCGTGCATCTATATTTTGGGTCATTAAACGCCCATTTGCTAAGACTAATAACCTTGCCCGGAAAAGCGGATTATTATGGACAATTTAACAAGTCTCGGATATGGACTGGATACCGGTAGAGAGACTTGCTAAATAAGGCCAAGACTAGATCCCGGTTGTAGTGCCGATGATGATAATGAAACACCCATTTGCAGATCCTCTCTCAAGAATTTTGTCTTGCTTCCGGCGAAGCAAAAAAATCTTTTCATGTATGCCTTTTCCCATAAATATCCCAATCTGAAAATCCTGTAGATAAATGGATGATGCATCTTAGTTTCGCAGTACAATGCAGAAAGAATCAGTCTCTAGATTGGCGTACGCTGTTGAAGAGGCAAATCATTAAAAATACAAAATGAATAGTAATTAGTGAAAACAGTTTTTTAATAAAGTGTTTCTTTTAAGCATTCTCATCTAACAACAATCAGTCGTCACTCTTCCCTCAGGTTTGAGGAAGCGCGATGGGATCCGCAACGAGCAACCGTTGTGAGGACACAAAAGGATACACTCTCTCAGGGATTTGCCACAACACACTTTCAAAACCTAGAGATAGAAAGATATATGACAACATTTGTATCTTCATGACAAATCGGATTCTGTCTGCTTTAAGGGTAAAACTATAACTAGTGTCAAGGGTTCTATGCAATAAGAGGTTTTACCCACCAACGTTCCCATGCTACAAAATCGACTCATAAAATTCAACAGGAAATTCAATTTGTCTTATCAAAAACTGCTTTCGACCACTACATTCACTTTAATAAAATTTCAATCTCCAACGGAACAAAGCTGACCTCGATACGTTTTTTCGTTCCTAAAGTTCCACCCACAGCATTCTTCCCCTTAATCCATAGCAATACTCCTCTACTATCAGAATGTGCGAGGCCTTCGCTCAAAACCTCTCTCCGTTCTATAAGAATCTCGCGCTCTACCTATCGACATATATGCCCTAAGAAAAACTGATTGAATTAGTTTTTTTGAAACTTATTAATTTAAACTAATTTAATTGCCAATATTGATACCTCGGCTAGGAGGGGGGGAGCGAACATACAGGGTAAAGTCTCTGATTTCAACCCGGCGAAGCCCAGGACGATCCTTGTCCCTGTTCAATCCAAGTTGACATGCAGTCTCCATGTGCCACCCCTAGATAGCTACTTTGGCACCCGCCAAGTACGGAACCAATGCATGCAGCGACATCCCGAGAAAGGTTCTCGCAAGGCTAATAACTTTGTCCGGAATAACAAATTATTATGGAAAATTTAACAAGCCTCGGATATGGACCGGATACACGACGACGAGCACGGAAACGAAAATCGTTAAACGATTTGAGATAAAGACCGGATACCGGTGGAGAGTCTTGCTAAATAAGGCCAAAACCGGATCCCGGTTGTAGTGCTGATGATGATGATGATTGATACCTTGGAATTACTCTCTCCTAGCTTTAATGTCTACCGCGGCGACTATCCTCATCGAACTATTGATGATCTCCCTGCCGTAGCGTGCTCATAGACACCAAAAGCAACCTCGATTCATCACCTATTGGTATATCCACTTCATGTAAACTTGATTATGTATCAGTCAAAATTCTGCTACACCGCAAATCAATTTATATTGTTTGTTTCTAAATCTCGGTCCACTCACCCAATATCTAATTTCTTTTCATCGTAGTTAAGTTATTAAGTTTTTAATTTAGTTCGTATGTTAGACCTAAGGATCTTCTTGTAAGCTTGTTCTATACTAACGAATGGGGTGTAGTTTATCCTCCGCTTCTTTTGATGGGTTTTAACTTTTCGCCAGCCTATGCGTAATCTTTGACCAATATGGTTTCCAACTAGATCTTCCAGATGTTAAAGTTATCCTTGTTCAGCGCCTCGAATCTTATCGTTGAACTAGCTGTACTTATTAGCCCTTCCTTTCGCTGTCTCGGCGGTGTTCCTTATTTTGTCAATCGTGATTGTCCTGGTTCGATTTCGCAAAGCCCAGATTCATGGCCTGTAGAGAAAGGCTATATTTTATATCGCTTTATAATTTGATGTCGATTTAAATTTTTTTTTAACTTCAAGATTTTATAAGTTTTAAGGACTTGTTTTTAAGTAGGAAGGTTTTATCTGTTAGTGTTAAGCCTAATGGAGTAAGTGGAACAAATGCCTAACCACAAATGCATTGCCGCCTTAATGGCTGAGTTGGTAAGGGGATTGTGTCTTTCGTTTGATTGTGCATACGTGGGTTCAATTGATGACTCCTGTTATTGTGTAGTTCGGTACAATTACTGGGTGGTAGGTAGGGGTCGAAGGCCCAGCCGTCCGGCGAAATGCCACCCCATTAAGCTATAAGCTTCATGAAATAGTAGGGAGAAATCCTTGACCATCTTTCGGAGCTTGGCTGATGGACCCGGTCGAGAAAAAGTATCATCTCGGGCGCTGACTCAGCAGGTGCGCCTTTCCTGTGAGGAGTAGAATATAAAAAAATCCGTACTCTCCTTACCAAGCTCGCCCTGAATCGTGAGTTTGCTGAAAATGGACTTCACTTGTGTTAGCAGATTAGACACAAAGAATTGGTTTAGTTTTCATCTAATTAGCTTTTATTTTGCAAAACAGTTATTTCACTTAAACATAAAATTATCATTATATTTTTTTAACATACTTAGGTTGATAACCAGAAGAAAATCCTCCACATTATTCTCACACTTGGTATTGACGGCCTTCAATCCTCAAGCCTATGAGAAGCACGTAGTGTATAGCGTTCGGCATAATACTCCCGTCTTAACTCTTGGTAATCGATTTCACGTATCTCTTTAATCAGATTAAACATAGCTCTTGCATGCGTCTCTGGCCCTTCAAGCGTTATTATCAACGCCCTTTCATTACAACTGGGCTCTATAAACCTCGAGATATTTTCATCAACAGGCAACCCGATTATCCTCTCCTTTGTCTCCTCCTTACTTGATGTTTTTACTGAGAGCCTCAATGTCAATCTCTCTAGTATACTCTGTTGCACTTCGAAAATGTCAACTGCTTTTCCAGAGACCTTTATGGCTGGCGGATCTGTGACGAGTTCTATAGTAGTGTCCGTTTCTCTTTCCATCTTTCGACGCGCTGTACGACACTGCAGACGGTCGTAAAGCAATGAAGGAATTTGATATTGAATTTTGATGGGGTCTTTTAAATCTTCCGGTTTCAGATATACAATAAGTCGAATCAAAGCTGCTTTTACTAAATCATTTAACAGGTCACCCTCCATTGAAACCGTGAATGATCCATTTTCCTTAACCGGGGAAAATTGAATTTCAACATTACAACCGCGTTTAATTCTTGCAAGGTCAGTCCGCGAACGCCTGGGTAGCGGAATACCTTCAATGTCAAACCAAATTCGATAAGAGACCATGGATCGCAACAAGCTGTGCGCTTTCGCAATGGCAGAATCAGGTCCTCCCATTTCCATCTCGCCTGAGTCGTTCATCGCACATCTCCTTATGTCAGCAATTGTAGTCACCCTATCACCATTGAGTTCCGGGTTGGCAGCGCAACTCATGTACAGTTCGCGGAGACTTAGTGTTATGTCTTTAATTTTCTCGATCAACTCCTGGTCCTCATCCTCCTCTTCAAGTGTTCCAGTTCTCATCGCAATTGGGGTTATACGAGTATTACTAAACAGTTAATTATGTATCCAAATTTATGTCAGCAACAGCAATTACAATGTGTACTTTCCTAGTTGAGAATACAATTTGGTATACCAAGCGCTTTCTTTTCAGTGCTGTATTCGCAGTTCACTGGAAACTGATATAAAGTATTTTAAATGGGTAAAATGCGTACACCCACACCACGTCCGCAACAAAAAGAAAACTGTTTGAACATCAGCGAAGAAGTGTCAGCGCAGGAGGGTAGTATCTCTGGTTGGGTTTTCTCTCTTTTACTTATCGATAAGTCGTAGACTTTTTTTATTTCGTCTCTTATTAATCCTAGGGCCTCATATGGTATGCTACGACCTTCGTCCTTTTCGCTCTTATGATCAAATTTCTGTGCGTCAACAATTTACCAACATTCATAGACAAGCGTTTTTGTCCTTTTTTGTTCATCATAAATGGGCCTTTCCAAAGAATTGAATATGCGTTTGCTTTTCAATACTATAGGGGCCGTTTTTGACATTGTGAAATCGTCAGACGGAGTCGGTTATTGGGAATGTAGGTAGTAGTAGAACTTTATTAAGTCAAATTGCCGATTTTATGTACTTATAAACTATTACAATATATTTCTTTTGCATAACTTTACAGTGTATAATGTTTGGCCCTGCTGCTTCAATGGTTTTGTTTTAATTTACCGACATGCCCTGCTTTTTTTTTTTTTTTTTTTTTTTTTGAAATATTTTCCTCTTTTTTTGACATATTTTGTTTGGACCCTTGCTCCCGAGGTCGTACGTATAATTGTTGCTGACGAGTGTCCTGCCGATTCTTAAGCCTATACCAATAAATAATTATCCGTTGTGTTTTTTAATGTTTTTTTGTAATTCTATTTTTATTGAGAATGATAGAAAAAAATGTGTATAAACTCTTTTAAGAATCTTATACACTCCATAATTCGGTGTGGTCCAATATCCTTCCAATTCAGCCCCACAAAGTAAAATAAAAAATCACAAAGAATTAAGATATAGATGTTTTTTTTTACTTTATTTGTTTTTAACTGCTCCAGAGTTAGAGGATTTTTCTCGTAGCCCACCAAAAATGTCCAACGACGCCAAATCGGAAGATTTTACTGCATCTTTCTTAATTTATTGTTTTGAGCTTGCCATTGAATATTAAGTGAAACTTCTTTTTAATGTTGCTATGGACCTCGCGTTCATGTCCTCGCCCAACACCCACTAATTTCCTTAATTTCCCCTTCTCTACCTGTAAATAATATAAATATCGTCAAATGTTCTTGCGGTGGCTACCCATGCGGTTAAGTGGGAAAGCTCGTCGCATTTTTAAGGAAAACCTCCCAGCAACTTTCGAGAGGTACCAACAACGAATCCTAAATACGCTACGTCGTATAAGGAGTTACGTTCGAAACTCTCTCATATGCGACAAAGAGGATAGCGGAGATTTCACTTACCGGTTAACTCAAGCAGTAACGGACTACAATGAGGCAGTAATCCGTACGTACGGACACGACAACAGCGCAGCATTTGCCATCCAAATCGAAAGATAGGTGAAATCGGTATTGATGGTAGGGATTAGTGAAGATCAATTCCGACATCTGATTTTAGAATCGGAGAAGGACCTAATAGACAGGATTATAGCGAGACTTTCTCAGATAGAGTATAGCGTTTGAAATAATAGTGAAGAAGATCGTGTGATTCGAACTGACGCTATGACAGTTAGAATCACCAAATATTGAACCTTAGCGTTACCCATCAGGCTACTGGCCGATTTTAGAATTTCCGAGTACCTTTTATTAAGCACCCATGTCTCGGATCCATACATGAGTACTGGTAAGACCATGGTATTATACAGTAGTAGCTTGGATGTTCTGGATAAATTTCGGGATTTAAAGAGCCTTGATACACCATAGTAGACTTTGTTGGATTTAATCAACCGTTCGCGCATTTCTTCTTCTATATTGTTATCGGCTGATACTATTGATCCAAGGTAGTTAAAGGATTACACTACTTCAAATTCGTGCTCCACTACCCTGATAGTTTGACCAACGTTAGGTCTTCTCTTCGCAGAAGTCCCCACCATGTAGTTAGTTTTTCCCTCATTAATGTGCAGTTCCAGTTTTTGGGCCGCCCGCTCAATCTGGGTGAAGGATTCCTGTACCGCCGATTCGGTTCTACCGATGATGTCGATGTCATCTGCGTAGGCAAGAATCTGGCTGGACTTGGTGACAATAGTCCCTCTTGTTGTGACGCCAGAGTCACGGATTGTTTTCTCCAACGCCAGTTTGAAGAGGAGGCAGGTCACACCGTCCCCTTGTCGGAGTTCATTAAAGATCTTTATTGGTTTGGACAGCAATCCCGCTATTTTTACTTGACTAGATACATTGGTCATGGCCAACCTAGAAATTCGTATCAATTTGTTTGGAATGCTGAACTCTCTGACGACATTATATAGTTCTACCCTAGGTATGCTGTCGTAGGCGGCCTTAATGTCTATAAATAGATGATATAATGGAATCTTAAATTCCTTACATTTTTCCATCGCCTGCCTAAGGGTGAATATCTGATCAATTGCTGATTTGCCTGGTCCTGATAGTGGAGAGTATATTATAGGCGGTACTCAGCAATGTTATACGGGGGTTGCCTTTTATATTTGGGGATTAGAGAACAAAAACTAATATTGATCATCGAAAATCACTTTATTGTTTTTCAAAATATTCCCCATGAAGATCCATAACTTTTGCATGCGTTTGAACCAATTGTCGAGCCATTTTGGCAACCTGATTGAGGTATCTCCAACACATGCATTCTGAATGCAGCAACCGCTTCTTCAGGTATCGAAAAACGTTGACCGCTCAGTTTGTTTTTTATGTACGGGAATAAAAAGAAGTCATTCGGTGTCAAGTCAGGCCTATACGGCGGATGACCCATCAAATCGATGTTTTGGGTGCTCAAAAATGCAGTTGTCGCAGCCGATGTGTGAGAGCTCGCATTGTCGTGGTGAAGAGTGATCCGTCTTCGGCGGTTGGTTTTCCTGATTTCTTGGAAGACAACTGGCAAACAAATGGTTGTGTACCACTCAGAATTGACTGTTCTGCGTTGTTCTAGTGGTATGATTGCGACATGTCCAGTTTTTCCGAAAAAACAGGCGACCATTTGCTTGGAAGTGCTTCGTGCGCGAACAACTTTTGTTGGATTTGGCTCATCTTGAAACACCCAGACAGTCGACTGCTGTTTACTTTCGGGCTCATACGCGTAAATCCACGAATCATCACCTGTCACGATGTCATAGACGTGTTTCGAAGCACCGCGACCGTATTTTTTGAGCATTTCTTTCGACCATTGACACGAGCCTTTTTTTGGGCGATTGACAAATTGTGTGGGATCCAACGCGAACAAATTTTTTTGACAGTCAAATGTTTATGCAATATTGAATGTATGCTGGTCCCACTAACGCCTAAGGTTGTCCCAATCTCACGATAGGTCACATGACGATCTTCCAATATCAGTTCGCGCACAGCATCAATGGTTTTCGGAACAATAACTGATTTTGGACGACCTTCACGAAATTCATCTTGGAGTGAACTACGACCACGATTGAATTCACCATACCATCGATAAACACTGGTCCTTGATAGAGCTTCATCGCCAAAAATTGAATTAAGTCCATCCATGCACTGTTGCTGAGTTAATCCACGCCGAAAGGTGTAAAAAATAATCGCACGAAAATGTTGACGATTTAATTCCATTTTTGGGCCGAGATGAATCTTTTAAGTTACTGTAAACAACACAAATAGCGCTCGTATGTCAAAACGTTCTGAGTGCGTATAACCTCAAAAATGTCCAACTTTACGACAGAGCCGTCAATTGCCGGATTGCAAGACTAGGGTTACCAAATCCCGAAACATAAGAGGCAACCCTCGTACCCCTGTAGTTGCTGCACAGTGTGATATCTCCTTTCTTATGTATGGGGCAAATTATTCCACGACGCCAATATTCCGGCATCTCCTCTTGCTCCCATACGTGCACCACGATCTCATGAATTGCGTGATGTAACGCTGTCCCTCCTTGTTTGATCAGATCAGCTGGTATGCCATCAGCTCCGGGGGCTTTATTTGATTTGAGCTGTCTTATGGCTTTTAATGTTTCCTCAATGCTTGGTGGCGGCAGCATTTGGTCTTGATCTTGCATTGGTGGAGCCTCCAATTCTCCTGTGAGCTGACCATTTAGCAATTCATTGAAGTGCACTTCCCATAGCTCCAGAATGCCTTCAGGATCGGTGATCAGATTACCCTCTTTATCCCTGCAGTAAATGCAGTGTGGCGTGTACCGCGTTATACTGCGGATTATTTGGTAGAACTTCCGTGCCTGATGCGGACCTCGCTCTCTACTTTTCTCTATTTCACAGACAAGGTTTTTTTCCCAGGCACTTTTCTTTTGTCTGTGAAGTCTTTTTTCAGATCTTCTGAGCTCTTTGTATTTCTCCTCGCGCACCCGCGTCCTATGAGACTGCTGCATTGCCCGGTATGCAGCATTCTTACGTTCAGTCGCTAGTTTACACTCATCATCAAACCAGTCGTTCCGATCTCTACGACTACTGCCTAAGATGGAGTTGGCAGTACTAATGACAGTATTCTTAAGGCGTGCCCATTCCTCTTCTATGCCCAGCATTCTGCCCCCAGGACTTACTCTCCCTCCGTCGAGCTCTTCGGGGGCGAGTCTTAACGCATGACCAAAGGTGTTACCGGTATTCTCATTGCGTAGCTTTACATACCGGTTCCAAATTTACTACACATATCGATGAGTACCTTAATCATGATTTAACAAATATTGGTTTTCAACAGGTCCGGAGTTTGAAGATTGTTCACAGAAACAAGACCTTTCGAGTGGCGCACAAAAAAAAATAATAAAGAAATAAACGGCATCAAATCGCATGATCTCGGCGGCTAATTGCCGTCAGCAAATCGCTAAATTACAGTGTCTGGGAACTTTTTCGCTAATAAAGACAAATTGGCTTGCTTATAACGACATATTGTACAGATTAAAATATTCATTTTTTTGTAAAAAATCCGGAGAGCATATCTTCATAACAACTCTTCAAAACCAGGAAAATAGCTGAAAGGTTCCGGTACGAGGCTTTCCGATCTGTCGGACTACGTTGTACCATCTCCGTTCTCCCCGACCCCACTTCAGCCGGCCAAGACCCGTTTAATTCCCCCTTTGTCTACCAGGAATTTCACTCCCACTGTTGTTCCCGAAGTACCGCCATTACCCACTGCCACTACCCCTGCACCATTACCCACCACACTACACACATTTTTCACTTGGTTACCTCCTGGACTATATCTGAATGGAGTGTTTACGTAGTAACTCCTCCAACACTCTTGTCCCAGCGAGAAAACATTAAATATAAACAAGAATCATCATCATCATCATCATTGGCACTACAACTGGGATACGGTCTTGGCCTTATTTAGGAAGTCTCTCCACCGTCATCCGGTCCATATCTGAGACTTGTTAAATTGTCCATAATAATTTGTTTTTCCGGACAAGATATTGAATACATATTGAATACCACTATAATGGCAACACCTTCAAAACCCGCCCACAAAATTCCCCTTTTGTTGACGAAAATAATCCATTACCTTAAATAAACCAACTCACTGTACTACAATGGAATTTAAATGGCTACCCCAATAACATACACGAATTACAACTACTAATAAAAGATTTAAAAATAAAAGTTATTTGCTTGCAAGAAACCCATCTTCCAGCCAATCGGTGCCGCCTCCCTCCTAAGCAATATTCCTCATATTTCCATAATGCTGACTCTGTGTCAACTTCCAAACAAGGTGTAGGCATCCTCATTCATAACTCTATCCCTCATTCGCTTAGTACTATTAACCCAAATATGCAAGCAATCGGTTTGCAAATCAATCTTTCATACATAAATAGAATATAATTCGTCGGCGTTAAGTCGTCGTCGATTATCGCGGTTCACAGCGATCTTTGTGATTTTGTGTAATTTTTGTGTAATATATTGCGTTTATTCGTGAATATTGCGCAAAATAAACTATACAAACATCTGTAATCTTGCTAGATGTCGCAGTCGGGATCTGTTTTCACAGATGCCAGACAACGATCCGAGTACTACCCGGGACTACAAATTGTAACGGAAAAGAAGAGCCATCGAAACTCTTCAAAACTCAGCAAAAAAGATCACAAACATGGAAAGTCAAGGAAAGCACATTGACTACGTAAAAAATTTCTACGAAGCCATGGAGTGCGTAAGACAGCTTACAACACAGATGAAGCAACTCCAAGAGGAAATACTCTCCCTACAGCAACCCGCCGAAAACAGTGACGATACCAATATGGTAAGGAAATAATGCCATCTCAACAACCCAGCTTAAACCATCATACAATCTCTAATTCTAATCTCTAATACTAATTTTTTACCTTCCAACACCATCAGCTTAAACTAATAATATTCATCATTAGGCACATTGACTCAACTTGGGCCAATGAAGAACTAGCGTCAGAGATCATCAGGATTTGTCCAGATGTCTTTCAAAATACCACACACCCGATGCATCGACCGACGGAATGTTACCTTGAGCAGAATAAAAGGTTACACATCCACCAGTCTCCATGCCCATTAGCGTCCAAAAATACCTGCCGGGTTATTTGCTGGCTTGCACATCTGCAAGCCAGATTTCTAATAGCCTGCAATAGGACATAATGAGCGGGATAATAAAAAGACCAATATCCCAAAGGCCAGTAAACCTTTTTTCTAGTTGCTATGGCGAGCGATCTTCTGTGAATTTTACATCACAGAAGACCCAATTGCCGCCGTCAGCATTGTTCCTTTATGCTACCCGAAATACTTCTGTCTATCCAACGTAGACAGAAGCAAACATTTTTGTCCAGGCGGCAATTTCCTACACAAATAATGTAGCCGAAAAGATACATGCTCTCAGGCAGCCTTGAGTTTCTGTTTGATATTATATCAACATCATAGGAAACCATTCCCATGATTTATGACTGCATTTTCTGCCAGTCTCAATACCCGTCCCTTTATTTATTTTGAATTTTCCTGGTACACCACCAGATTTCCAATAGTCATTGTTTCCAGCGAGTGGGCGTGCCTTCTTGGCCTGTACGGCTGCCGAAGTTATTCCATTGCTGGAGTTTCCAGTTCGATGGCCATTGGGTTACCACCAATGAAGCGATCGGATTGGCTCTTTGATTGATCAGCGTCTCAACCTCGTGGCTTCAAGGAATGTTGAGGACGAATTCTCAACGAGTCAGATCTTAACACCCTAAGCGGACGCACTGGTCAAGTGGTAGTTCTCCAGCGGCAGAGTTGATCGCGCTGCCTAAGCCGAAGTTTTCGCCTCCAGTTAACCGGGCGCTAAACTATTAAAAAACATTGTGTGTATATTTTTTATTAAATTAAATTCAGCGGCAATCCAGCCGAACGCTATTAATATGTATGTGCCGAAAACAGTTGCCGGTGTTGTGTCTTTTTTTTAAAGTAAATTGAATTCAGAAGAAATCGAATGCAACTTCAGTTAACAATAAGTGTTAAATTCCTTGCCTATCTGTTAACATTAATACTAAATTGCTTTCGTGTGAACAATAATTACTTAATTAGTTGCCACCTGTGATCAATAACTGTAAATTCTTTGCCTATTTGTGAACAATAATTGTAAGATTAATCGGAATATTGTAGAAATAAAAATATTAACATTAAAGTTTCATCAGTGTGTTTTCTTGGTGATCATTGAGGCCGCTGCTATGCTCCACTCTTTCACGGCTGAATTCTCCCAGTGTCCTTAAGTGGTGTTTTTGCAGAACCCGCGTCCGTGTCGACGCACAGGTAACAAACCCCACAAACTGTGTCATGTTGCGATCGGAAACCAAACTGGTTGTTCGGAATAATACCATTTTCCTCACACCAGTTAGTCAATGCTTTATTTATAATTTTCTCCAATACCTTGCTGATGTTCGGAACCAAACTAATCGAGCGAAGATTGTCTGGATTGCTCCTGTCCTTGCCCTTTTTGGGGATGGGATGGACTACTGCCCGTCGGGGAGCCCCTGGCGCAAGACTAATGACCTTGCCCAGAAAAAATAAATCATTATGGAAAATTTAACAAGCCTCAGGACTTGCTAAATAAGGCCAAGACCGGTTCCCGGTTGTAGTGCCGATGATGATGATGATGGTGGACTACTGCAGATTTCCATTGGGTTGGATAATACGAGGGTTGCCTCTTATGTTTCGAGATTTGGTAACCCTAGCGTTGCAATCCGGCAAGTGATAGCTCTGTCGTAAAGTTGGACATTTTTGAGGTTATACGCACTCAGAACGTTTTGACATACGAGCGCTATTTGTGTTGTTTGCAGTAACTTAAAAGATTCATCTCGGCCCAAAAATGGGATTAAATCGTCAACATTTTCGTGCGATTATTTTTTACAATTTTCGGCGTGGATTAACTCAGCAACAGTGCATGGATGAACTTAATTCAATTTTTGGCGATGAAGCTCCATCAAGGACCAGTGTTTATCGATGGTATGGTGAATTCAATCGTGGTCGTAGTTCACTCCAAGATGAATTTCGTGAAGGTCGTCCAAAATCAGTTGTTATTCCGAAAACCATTGATGCTGTGCGCGAACTGATATTGGAAGATCGTCATGTGACCTATCGTGAGATTGAGACAACCTTAGGCGTTAGTGGGACCAGCATACATTCAATATTGCATAAACATTTGACCGTCAAAAAAATTTGTT
This sequence comes from Microdon myrmicae, assembly GCA_963931805.1. Classification (NCBI taxonomy): domain Eukaryota; kingdom Metazoa; phylum Arthropoda; class Insecta; order Diptera; family Syrphidae; genus Microdon; species Microdon myrmicae. The sequence continues at coordinate 22,402,361 of OZ007497.1, forward strand.
CGCGTTGGATTCCACACAATTTGTCAATCGCCCAAAAAAAGGCTCGTGTCAATGGTCGAAAGAAATGCTCAAAAAATACGGTAGCGGTGCTTCGAAACACGTCTATGACATCGTGACAGGTGATGATTCGTGGATTTACGCGTATGAGCCCGAAAGTAAACAGCAGTCGCTGTCTGGGTGTTTCAAGATGAGCCAAATCCAACAAAAAAGCATTCAGAATGCATGTGTTGGAGATACCTCAATCAGAGTGGCAAAAGTGCTTCGACAATTGGTTCAAACGCATGCAAAAGTGTATAGATCTTCATGGGGAATATTTTGAAAAACAATAAAGTGGTTTTCGATGATCAATATTTGTTTTTGTTCTCTAATCCCGAAATATAAAAGGCAGCCCTCGTATGCATTATTTAGAGCGTTGTTGAACAAAATAGTGTAAACCTTCACTACTTTAAGAAGTAAATGCTTTAGAACAATGTTTGGAATACTATCTATTCCAGAAGGTTGTTTGTTCTTAATCGATCTAAGAATGTCCGTCAGTTCATCCTTGTGTACAAATATGCTAGTGTTTAGATTTCTACGCTCTATTATTTTCACTAAAGATAGTCAAACTTCGACTTAAGAGACGCGAATTGTTAAGTTCATTGCGTAGCGAAATATGTTTGTGGAGAGCCCTATTTTCCAGGTCAAGGTTAGAATAAGCCGATTCGTTCAATCTGCTTCGAAACGAGCACCAATTGAGTTCGCCTTTTTTTGCGGATCCTCGACTATTATGAATGTGTTCCAGGGTAAGTCCTGCGTTCAGCAGAGTTTGACAATCCTCGGGAGTCCGCGGAACTCGCAAACATAGGATGTCATTATAATCTTTCTTTCGAAAGACCTTATTTATTTGAGGGAACATATTCGGTCCACTAGCTTTAATGGCTTGAATTCTCTTGTTCAAGTCTTAATTAATTCATCATCATCATCGGCACTACAACCGGGAACTGGTCTTGGCCTTATTTAGCAAGTCCTGGGGCTTGTTAAATTTTCCAAAATGATTTTTTTTTTCTGGGCAAGGTCATTAGTCTTGCGCCAGAGGCTCCCCGACGGGGAATCGAACCCCGGTCTCCCGCGTGACAGGCAGGTATACTAACCACTATACTACCGAGGGGCCCTTCATTAATTACTTCTCTATAATTGTCACGGATCAGTTTTTGAAGATTTTTAATTAGTGACTTAATTGTTTTTATTTTCTGGCTATTTGGATCGCTGAACTGTCTGTAGAGCAGTTTTAACTTAGAGAGCAGAATACTCTTTTGCCTATACAGCTCGTCGATCGTTGCATGCCTGTATCGGTTTGTATCCGATCTCCATGTGAAACACTTTTGAGATAGAACGATTCATTGTATTTGTAACAATGTCGTTCATCGTCGAAAGATAATGATCAATTACGTCATTATGAAGAATTCTGTCAGTTGGTGGATCTATGCCGTTGGAGCGTAATTACTTTTTTATTGTCCGATCAAAGCGCGACCAGTGTGTTTTTTCGAAATTAAAAGAATGTATCTGTTTATACTGCTCAAGAAGTGAGCCAGTTAATTAAAACAAATTATTATTTTTGAACCTATTTTATTTATTAGTAAATAACGCTCCGTGTGCTCCTTCACGGGTGGGAAATCAATCACATCGGTTCTTCTTCGGTGGCGGTATTTATGCCTCGAATTGTGATAAGGCTGTGTGTGGAGTTCGGCCTATTTGTTGATGTATCAGTTGTGGGAATTTGCTGATTGTTTGTCTTATGATAGATTGGATTGAGTTGCTGTACTGGGCCATGTGTTGATTATTTGTCTTATGATTAGGAGTGTCTTGGCAGCAACGATTGGTTTTATTATCGTCGGTATCCTTTGACTATGTTTTGATAATGCGAGTTCGAATGAGTATGGTATTTGTTCAATATTTATGCAGTATTTAGTTTACAATGTGGAAAAGATTAAATTGGATTGTATGTATAATGGTATCATAATGTAACTATACAAAGGTTGGTAGAGATTAATAATAAAGATATTTGGGGTTTAAAATACAAGGGTTATTATGTACAGAGATTTGTTTGGGGTTTGAATTACAGCAATACATAGGTATGTATAATACATTATGTGGGAGGTGTTAACTGGCGCCATCGCTAAATTAGATATGTCGGAATATAGCCACACCACCTAAAAATGATGATTAATGACAATATAGAACCTGGTAGGAAGATCGAAAGACGAGGATAAGAACGAGAATTTTAATTTTAAGTTAGTTGTTAAGTTTGTATATCACTTATACATCGCTTGTACTGAGCTCGTGCTAAACTAAATATATGAGGGTTCTGCCCTCACCAAACGAAGGAGCAAAGAAATTTCGCCTGTGAAAATGTATAAACACGGCATTTATATTTTAATATTTTGTATAATAATTTATTTAATATGGAATACTTTATCCGTTATTTCTTATAATAGTAAACAATCTTCGTGCTAGACTGGAAATAAGAAAAAAAAATGTTTCGACAAATTAATTACCATTCCTGGTAAAAAAGTAATTAAGCCAATAAAGGGTTTTCCCTGAGTTGGTGTCGGTTGACAATATTTTGTCACAAAAATAGTCATAAAAGTTTATCGTTCATTCCAAGAAAACTGAAAATTTACGCTTGAGTCTATAATTTTCCACAGCACTACATCTCGACACGCAGCTACACAATCAGATTCTGAAAGAAAAAAAAAACTCACATAAAACAAATTTGCATCTATTATCTTTGTTGTATTCTTCAGAAAGAAATGCTCCGTTCAATAATCTACATTTGTTCATACTTCTTTGGTGTTCCTTATCTCTTTTGTTGATACACAATGTACGGCATCGCATAAGAATCACACATTCCTCAACAAGCTGTTCAGGGTTATGCTAGGCGATCCACAATCATCATCATCACCATCGGCACTACAACCGGGATCCGGTCTTGGCCTTATTTAACAAGAACACAAGACAGTGTATCAATCCTAAATACGCACATTATATTTACATCTTCGCGATCGCACATTCCCCTGCCAACCAGACACATTCGGGTTTTGTTTACCCAACAACAAATGAGTCTCAGACAACTTATTGACCGGTCATCAAACAACAACAATCCCTACAGAAATGGGGCCAACGGTGTCGAGGTGCGGATGAGAGTTGAGTCTCATTCAAGGGATGCGAAGGTTCGGACCACACTTCCAGTTCCATCTCTAAGAAGAGTGTTTTAAAGAACATTTCCACAATTGCTTAACTCCGTAGACCCTGTACTTTACGTGTGATTTGACAGTGCGTGCCTCAAGTGCTCGGCCAGTAACGAAATGTCAAAGGAAATTAACAAAAAACTACACACCGACAACGCTAGTTGGCACACAGTCAGTAAACTGCTGAAATCCAAACTGCTATCACGTAACATAAAGCTCCGTGTCTATAGAACCATAATCATGCCGTTTGCCCCATACGGATGCGAAACATGGGCTCTCATAAAACGGGAAGAACATAGAACGAGAATAAAGTTTTAAGGGGTATCTTTGGAGGTAAATATGACGAGGAGGCAGGACAATGGACGAAACTCCACAACCACGAATTGGAAAAGCTATACCGCAAACCTACAATAGTGAGAGTAATCAGGTTGCGAAGATTAAGATGGGCCGGACATGTGGCGCGAATGAGCAACGATAGAACCGTGCGTAGAATTCATGACGGTACACCAACGGGAAAGAGACCGGCAGGTCGGCCGCGACGGAGATGGGAGGACAATGCTAGGTTTGACCTTGAGGAGATCGGATCAGCTGGTCAAGCGTGGAAGGAGAGTGCACAGGACAGGGAACAATGGCGGAGTCGAATCGGTGAGGTCATGAACTTCCGGGTTCCTACAGGCCAATAAATAGTAAAATAGTAATAGTGCCTCAAATGCTAGTTGCCAGTGTTTTAAAGAACAAGCGACAATTGCTTAACTTCGTGGAACATATACTTCAAGGATTACTTGCCGTTGCGTTGCATCTGGAGCTGGTTCCCAGTTTGGTTGTCGTTCTGTCTTCTGTTTCACCGTGCAATTTACTCTGTCGTGTGAGCGTTTCATATATCAGTCAGATGCTCGGGCCTCCGTTGCATACTAATAGCTGGCATCTTACGCCTCCAATCGAATTGATCCAAACAACATGATACATACGTCTGGATGCGAGCTGATTACAGCGGCGAAAAATAGAGCTTTTAAGCAATGGCGCTCTAATCCCACCGATGTTAACAGAACGAATTTTGTTAGAATCAGAAACGTGTGCAACCACGCGATTGATACCGCGAAGAAGGCTCACAACGACAGGGTGATCAATAAGCTCCTTCGGTGCCCAACTGGTTCGCGCTCCTTCTGGTCAATGGCAAAGGCTGTCAGCAGTAACTTTGCTTCCTCCTCTTTCCCTCCGTTGGTGACAGACAGCGGGACGTTAGTCACGAATCCAAAGGATAAAGCTAATGTGTTCGCAAATTTATTTTCCGCGAATTCAAACCTCGATCCCGGCCTTTTGCAGCCACCTGTGATCTCGCCGGTACAGTCTTCCATGCGGGATGTGAGATTTCGTCCGCGCACTATTCAGCGCATTCTACGTGAACTGGATTGTAGGAAGGCAACCGGCCCGGACGGAATACCAGCAATAGTCCTTAAGAACTGTGCTCCAGAACTATCGCCGGTTCTTGGCAGACTCTTCCGCTTATCTTATGCACGGAGGACCCTTCCAAACTGCTGGAAAATCGCTCGAGTTCAGCCAATCCCAAAGACGGGAAAAAAGTGTCTCCCACAAAATTACCGTCCGATAGCATTACTGTGTATTTTATCTAAGGTAATGGAAAAAGTCATCAATACAGAGTTGGTTAAGTATTTGGAGTGCAACGGTCTTCTGAATGATCGTCAATACGGATTTCGTGGCAGGCGGTCCACAGGAGACCTTTTGACACTTATAACTGATATATGGACATCTGCGATTGAACGGCATGGTGAGTCAAGGGCGGTCGCATTAGATATCTTCAAGGCTTTTGACCGCGTCTGGCACGGGGCATTGCTGAGCAAACTTCGTTCATATGGACTTTCGCAACAGCTTTGCGACTGGACGAGGAGCTTCCTCGAGAATCGATCGATCCGGGTTGTTGTGGACGGCGAGTGTTCGGATCTGGATCCTGTTAATTCGGTGGGGCCCCAGGGTTCTATTTTAGCTCCAGCCTTGTTCTTGCTTCACATAAACGATTTGTTGGAGACAACGGATAACAAAGTGTTCAGTTTTGCGGATGATAGTACGCTTGTTTCCTCCTTTTCGAGTGATCGGCCGATTGGTGCATCAACGTTGCACCAGCTGAGATGTAGACAGATTGACTCTCTGAACCAGGATCTAGATAAAGTCCTGCAGTGGGGAAAGGCCAATCTTGTCGACTTCAACGCAACGAAGACCCAGTATACAACATTCACAAAGAAAACCGGATCATCGGTTCCACAACTGATGATGAATGGCCGGGCCCTCGAGGCTGGGGAAAGTTTGAGATTGCTCGGCGTCACGGTCTGTGGGAATGTATCATGGCATAAACACGTATCGGGTATCGCCAGATCAGCCTCAGGAAAACTGAGTTATCTTTTTAGAGCCAAGAAATATTTTACTCCGGCCCAACTTCTTCTCCTATATAAATCTCAAATTAGACCCGCGCTCGAATATTGCTCTCATGTTTGGAGCTCTGCTCCTAAACTTACCCTCGACCTACTTGAGAGCGTACAAAGACGAGCGATCCGCCTGATCGGGGACTCGGCGCTGACGTCGGGACTACAGTCGCTATCACATCGAAGACGCGTGGCCGACCTCTGTCTGTTCTACAGATATTATCACGGGTGCTGTTCTTCGGAGATTCTTGGCATTGTTCCACGCAATTCGGTCTATATGCGCTCCACAAGACAATCCGACGGATCGCACCCGTTTGTGGTTCATCTCCCGACAGCGCGAACATCCCTGTATCAGAACTCGTTCCGTTACAGAGCGGGGAAGCTGTGGAACTCCCTTCCCACGTGAGTGTTCCCGGAGCGTTACAACCTGCAACTGTTCAAAAAGAACTGCAACAGTTATTTGATGGCATCTCGGGGCGCCCACTCGGCGCTATAGGTTCGCCTCTCCCGAGAGGTCTAATAAAAAAAAAAAAAAAAAAAGTACACTTTTTGTATTGGCAATCGATCGGCCAACACGTAATTTTTGCCTACTGCGAATCTGTGCGATCCACAAGCGTCGAACGCAACGTCCACCAACAACTGTATCTTGGTGGGACGTGGGATGACGCCAGGAACAATGAGCCGCTCTTGGCGTGCCTTTATGTTGGTTGTCGTTCTGAAACAATCATGAAAGTAATGCTGTATGTGTATTCAACAAGCGTCGAACACACCTTCCACTAACAATAGATCTTGTTGTGGGCTGGGTTGCTGGCGTCAGGAACAGTGATGCCTCCTGGCGTGTACTAAGGTTGTAGCTTACCGCTGACTCAAACCAATTTCTACAAAACGTGTGCTCAACAAGCGTTCACCGGGGGGAGGGCGTCAGGAACAGGGGTTGTCGCCTGATTTGCACTAATGTTGATGGTTGTGTTGTGAACCGGGCGGTGATATGTAATTAAGCTGGACCGGTTGCGCTCTGGGCAACGGTGAATGATCCACAGATGGAAAACGGATTTCCACCAACCCGATGAAATGATGTCCCAACGCAATGGCGTCAGCAACACTGTAGTCTGAAACTAATTGTTATTTAAATGAAAAATGAACCGAATACCGTTGTTGAATCCCAGCAGAACGTCCAGATTGCTTTTTACGTAAAACTCTGTTTATTTAGTTGGTGGTGAATTTTATTTACTGATGTTTGATATTTTCTTAGATTAACTATATCGACTATATCGTTTGAATGGCTGACGAAGAAGAAGAATTTGTTGTCATTGAAGTTGGTTGACAGCTAGCAATTTTGTTACGTATGCGTTGTCATGACAACTGTTGGTGACTGTGGTCGAATGGTGGCGATGGTTGTATTCAATTGCGAGTTCGCTGGTTGCATCCAATGCGAATCCGCAACACTGTGAAAGGGGAAACGAATACCTAGGTCGATTGTGTAGCAATCCCAGAAATAAACCTCGTCCAGACTGCAACAATAAAACGGGTTGATTTATTTTACTTAAATATTACGTTATTTCATCGATTATTTGTATTTTGTATCGATTCAAACTTATTGCGACCTGTGTCTCTTGAATAGTAAACGAAGAAGCATAGAATTGAATGAATTTGCCTGATATTCGTTGTCATGGCAACTGTTTGCTGACTTTTGTTGATTATGGTTGCGATGGTTGCATTCAATTGCGAATTCGCTGGTTGCATCCAGTGCGAATCCGCAACACTTTCCAATCCCTAAAATCATACTGCTGGACTAGTGATACACACGTACCTGTTGCCCATTTGACGTTACTTGTGGTGACAGAAATCTCATGTGTGCCTGACACCCATTTCTAGTCGCGTTCATGTTGCTGAATCGTGCTCAACACAAGAGTCACACTCTTTGAATTGAATTGTGCTCAAACATAGAGCCACCCACTTTTTTCTGAATCGTACTCAGCACAGGAGCCACCCTCTCCGTTCTAAATCGTGTTCAACAAAAGAGCTACCTTCCTCTTTCAATCGTGCGACTAGGTTACATGGACCCGCGTGCACCCAACACATGGCTATTCGTTGTCCATCACTATAAATACTGGGCACAACGTTTCGGTGACAAGTACTTAGAAGTCATCAGAACGGAACAGAATGACACTTGGACTATCTGTCGCCCTTCTCAGCCACGGATTCATCTCAGTCCACAATCAAAGTAAGCGAGGTTTATTTTCTAACATCACCACAAGAGGAATTCTCAGGAGCGGGTAAGAAATCGTGGGGTCAAACACTATGATAAGATATGATAAGAAACACAACCGACGGAGTGTACGTGTATTGACATCGTTGATGAATATAAGAAAGACGAAAGATAAAGCATCAACATAGGAAACCCATGGCGGAAGCGGAGGTGCGTGCTGCATTCCCAGCACTCACGACGTGCACTGGTCCGGACGGCATGTCAAGCAGGTGCCGACGAACGATGCCAATCGGGGTACCTGTCAGGCTATTCAATGTTTGGATGATATGCGAGACCGTGCTGACAGGCAAAAAAATTAATCCTGGTGAGGAGATCTAAAATAAACTCGTTAACGTTAATGAAACAGATATACCCGGGACAAGCGTGAACCCCAAGCAGAAGACATCCTCACACAAAATCAGACGATGCAGAATCCAGCGGAACAACTAGGTCCTGTCACCCAAATAGATCACAACTCCAAAAAAAGCGCAAGAGCCGGGCTCATCTAGAATAGTGCCGTAGATAATAGATCCCATTAAAAAAGGCCAAGAAACATGTAATTTCGACAGTAGGCACGTCACGACCTCGAAACACTCGACCGTTGAGATCGGGTGCATTCGTGAGTGGCCGGCTGGAATAAACGACATCCCTACCACAGCAAAAAGTTCTTCGCACTGCAGGGGATATTATTGGCGACGCATCATTCTATTCTCAAGAAGACGTCGCTTCGACACTGTGTGCCAATTCCAAGGATGACGTAACGTAAAATAAGCATGTGAATTGCTTCGATGATGCCGCATCGAGACTACAACGAGCCGATTCTCAAGAAGACGCCAGTCAACAAAGAATTATTCGCTTTCTGGAAAGAAGCACACAGCACCGGCACAGACGCAGCAGATTTAGAAACAACCTCTGTGTCAGCAGCTAAAAAAAGCAAAGGGAAATGAAAAACATTTGGGATGGCGAGAGGCCGACTTTATCGAGACAAGGACAGATGTGTCCTTCATTTCGTCTCTGGCTTCTGGTCATCTTGTGATAACCAGAATCACCCACTTCCGCAAGGATGTTGGACTCGGTCTCGAGAAATCTGAAAATGAAAAAAAAGTGGGGGGGGGGGGGTATCTAAGGATAGCGTGGACAGGGTTAGTTCAGGTGTTCTCTAACTACTTAGATGGAGGGGATGGTAGGAAAGAAACCGGTCAAGACCGATAAGTCTCGAGTACGGTAGTAAACGCAGATCACGTCTTTGGCGTCTGATGATTTGCTGAGTTCTGTCTCTTCTTTTATAGCGCAGAAATATATTTGGTAATATTCAGTGGGGAGTTTTTTCGGACCGGTCTTTTCTTTTTTTAGGTACCCCAGTACATTTCCCCCTAATGGTAAGGGGTGCTGAAAACTGATTCCTCTTCGTCGAAGTACTGGAAATGTGTTTCCCCCACTAGGTAAGGGACACTTCGCAAGGGATAAAACGAACAGATACGATGACATATCGAGCTGGTGGTACCCTGTAAAATCTAGAGGGTGATAGGGCGTAGAAGAAAGGCGTTCTGCAATATTTGGGCTCTGCTGGGTTTATCTATTTTCAGGGGTCCTTGCCCGGGTAAGCGAATTCAATACAGTCAACTACATCGTTGGAAGTTTGCGGAGCCACCCATCTGTTCAACTAACCCTAACATCACTACTATTTATTTTTTTTTTTCAGAATCTTTTAATTTTTATAATACAAACACGTGCGTCAAACAGACAAAACTGCCAGCGCTGTTGAGTGGCTTAACGCAACTGTTAAATCGTTACCTGATTCCGTAGAAATTCCTCGGGTGTGATGTTATCCCAGTTAACATCAAAATCGACTGCGGATATTCCGGTGGAGTTGGCAGTTGGATTGCAGCATGATGTTGGGTGATGTACGGCGAAGGATATTGTTGCAGACAATATTTTCGTTCCAAATAGATACTATTCGGTTTTTCATCACTGTTCTGGGGAGTTTTGTTGGAATAGAAATCGCCGAGAATATTCTTCTCCCGACATTTGCTCTACTACGATTGGGAACTTCAACTCGACTGCACGATAAGGTAATTGGGAAAAAGATGGTGATTAAATAAAGGCTTTAAAATAAATGAAATGTAAAGTACGGGGAACCACCATGCATAGTTGAGAGGATCCGAATCTCGGTCAACGGGACGGGCACAGATCGGATATCGAGGAGATCCGTAAATTTTAATATAAACGTTTAACGACGTTGAGGGTACGAATCCGTTGGAGCTGTTTCCCTGGGGTGGCATGGTGAAGATGGTAGGACTTAACAGCGAATCGTCGCAGGTGGCCTGAGTGCCGATAAAATGAAACCGCTCGATGAGGGTTGCGGACGCTTGACAAGTTTCGTACACCAAACCAAGTTCTGTCATCAATTTTAAGGAATTGTCGTTTAATATTTAATGACACCATGCCTCGACGAATGTATCTGAATATAACGCTCGTCTTGTTGGATACATGGACATCGCAAGTAAATAAATACATGGAACAAACAACAACCAAGTAAATAAATACATAGCACGGAACAACATCCCAAGTAAATAAATACATGAAAAAAACATGGAAAAAAAAATACATGGCAAAAAAAAAATCAGCAGAAGGAAAAATAACACACTGTTCGGCGGGTTTTTAGTCATCGAAAGTGAAGTGCTCGTTACAAGAAGCAACCATCCCTGCACGTTTTAACGCCAACTGACGCCGTCAGAATTTCTCGGAAATTATAAGCGCTTGGTGTGGCTTGCAGTTGTTCTCCCATTCTTGTTAGCTGCGTTTACTTAATTCGAAGTCGCCACCGTTTTTCCTGGTCATGTGTTCCACCGCGATTACATGCTGCAAGTATTCTAAAGTAATATTGAGTGTTCAACAAGCGTCGAGCACACCTTCCACTAACAATAGATCTTGTTGTGGGCTGGGTTGCTGGCGTCAGGAACAGGAGATGACCCCTGGCGTGTACTAAGGTTGTAGCTTACTGCTGACAGAAACCAATTTCTACAAAACGTGGGTTCAACAAGCGTTGACCGGGGAGAGGACGTCAGGAACAGGGGTTGTCGCCTGACGTGCGCTAATGTTGATGGTTGTGCTGTGAACCGGGCGGTGATAGGTAATTAGGCTGGACCGGTTGCACTATGGGCAACGGTGAATGATCCACGGATGGAGAACGGATTACCACCAACACGATGAAATGATGTCCCAAAGCAATGGCGTCAGCAACACTGATTCCTGAAACCAATTGTTAATTAAAGTGGAAAATGGAACCGAATACCTTCGATGAATTCCAGCAGAACGTCCAGGTTGCTTTCTATGTAAAACTCATTTTATTTAGTTTTCATCAAGGTGAATTTTATTTACTGATGTTTGATATTTTCTTAGATTAACTATATCGACTATATCATTTGAAAGGCTGACGAAGAAGAATGAGTTTGTTATTTTTGCTTGACAACCAGAAAAAACGATTATGTGAGCTAGTTGCTGACATTTGTAACATTCAGGGTAACATTCAGTTGCGAATTCGCTGGTTGTGTCCAGTGCGAATCCGCAGCATTCCGCCCGCCTTCGCCAATCATTGGCGAATCTTTTGGCTCCAGAGGATGGTCATCCGGAGCTTGGTCGGGGGTTTCGTACTCCAGTGGAAGGATGCCGATTTTGGCGATGGTTCTCGTGAGTGGGCTGGTAGCGGCCCGCCGCAGTCCACCTTCATGTCGATGGTCGATTAGGAGAGAGCCGCCCACCCCGAAGAGTGTTGAAGACGGAGGTGTCTTGGACGCCCCGGAGGATTGATGATTACGGGATGGTCCCCATCGTTGCTGGAGGCTGTTATCTTTTGTGGTCACGGAACTGGCCATGCGATCTGGGTTGGAGTTGTAAGTTCGCAACCCACGACCGTTAACCACGTGATGGCCGGTGATTGGTCTTGTTATAGTTATTTGTTAAAAACAATTTGATAATATATGGTAATAATATTGTGACGCATATGACAATCAGTACTAGAATATTCGGGAAAGTCCGAAATAAATTACTAGAATATTGTAGACAGTACTGGAAAACTGGAGACTAGAAACAGTAGAACATTCAAGGCTATGGAACGGACGGAAACGAAACGCCGAATCAGAATGAGGGGACGGTATAAATACGTCACACACAAAGCATGGTGATGAGTAAGAAGTAGAAAGTGAAGCAAGCGATAAGCGGGGAAGTAATAAGTAATGAGTAAGAAGTAAGCAGTAAAATACGCGATAATTACGGAAGCGATAAGTGAATAAATCGTTATGTGTACGGTAAAAAGTAACGGTTGTTATTAACGGACTAATAAAGTGTCACATTAATTCAGAATCGATTTAACGGCTATTATTTATTCAAAATAATTAATCCAGCGAACGCTAAGCTCGCTACAATATATATTGAATATATTTAAATATGTTTTTAAGGTAAGTTAAGGGACTTACTTGGTATAAGCTTGTGTGACCGTGGAGCGGTCGCTGCAGTTGCTGCTTCTGCTGGTGGGTTCGACGACTGGGTGCAGGGGGCGTTGAGGTAATGCTCGCCTGTTCAGCCGTAGTGGCTTTCTCCTTCTGTTCTTAGCAATTATTATCTCTTCAGATAATTCTTCCTGTATGACTTGTAATGATAACGTGTCCTTCTTGAATTTTAATTTATTACTGCTCACTTATACGTTGGAGTAATTCGACTTGCATGTCGTTTTTCTGATTGTTTTACGCCGAATGAATTAATTTTCATTGCCGTTGACGTTTATTTTTTATTCGGCACCTACGCCGTTTTTTATTATTTTCTCTACCAAGTAGAATTTGCACAAAGTAGTTTATGCAGATTAGCTACTTGGCGAGTTGTTCTCCTTTTAGAGGTAGAGAGGGGAAATCAACGAAAGGGGATTAGTGGATGTTAAGGGAGACTTAGACGCGAGGTAGGTCCGTAACAGTCTCACTAGCTCGAGATCAGTGATGGAGACGAGTACTGGCTGATTGGGACTCGGTCGATCCATGGATACCGGGGAGCGCCGCCCGCCAAGCGGGGCATCGCGCGCTTCTACTCCTCGTTGGGTGGCTGCTTTTTTTAGCGGTCGGTCTCGGTTATTATGATCCTTGACAGGAGCTTCGCCACCCGGTGTCTCTGAATTGGTGTGGTGCCTTGAAACCTTTGAATGTGCAGGCTCCTGACTCTTCAATTGCCCGTTGTCCATGCGGCGGTTCAGTGGGCGAGGGGCATGTCTGATGATTGGTCCAGGAGGGGTTTCGGTGGTAGCTGACTGCATGTGCCGCGCTTGGGGCCTCCGGTGTTGACGTCGACGATGTCTTGTAGTTGTCCTCTGATGGGATCTGTATGCAGTCGTATGGTCGGCCGGTTCCTCTGGGTCGGAGTTGTAAATTCGCAACCCAAGAGGACCGGCCATGTGACTGGTTAAGACTTGTTTGCTGTTGGAGGTTCCTGGGCCTAGCGAAGTTGCACCCGTCAGTATCCACCCCAAATGAGTGCCCTGGGCGATGCTGTCCGAGTGGTCGGGCTTCCCAAGTCCTGCCTTAATGATGGCCGGGTACACATCGGCGCCGTTGATCACATACACCTTTTCCCTGGAGGGGATGTTCGGGTCCGCAAGGTCCAGGCCTGCTGCGACAGCGAGGTCGTCAGGCAGGAATCGAGGGGGTGGCACGTAACCCGATAAGAGAGACAGGATAAGAGCGTTGGTCGTCCAGCCCCGAGCGTCGTAGTGACGAGGTAGTATGGTGATGGACGACTGGGCCTTAGCGGTGTGACAGCGGGCACCCCCGACTCCGTGAAATGGGATAAACGAGGTCCGACGGCGGAGATGCAGACGCTGAGCGAGAGGTTCGGATATGAACGTAACCTCGGAGCAGGGGTCCATCAGGGCACGGGCCTCCAACCGGCGTTGGTCCCCTGATTTGATGATGACATATGCAAGGAGGGTCTCCTGCGGTTGATGGGCGGTTAGGGTGTGCGACGACACTCCAGGAATCTGGCAGTCCTGATTAGGGGCAGTGTCCACGTTTGGACGTGGCTGAGAGCAGGGTATGGTGTCGTCGTGGTTGACATGGACCCGTGATTGACATGGACCCGCCGGTGGTCCAGACTGAGCTCCTTAAACTCATCACAGAAGCCTAGATAGTGCGATGCGTTGCAAAACGGACAGGTGAGCCGGTGGTTCTGGACTGGGGGTGAGGCGATGTAGGCCGAGAAACGCGGCCTTTGGATGTTTGGCTGGTGTTCGCTCTTGTTCCGATGAGGGTGCTCAATGTTGCTTCGGGGCAACTCCACGAACTCCAACGCCTCAATCCTTGTTTTCAAGAACGCGTCCATCTGTTTGTATGTAGGTGGTTCCGTGGTGTGGCCCTGGGTAGTCTGCCAGTCACGACTTGTTCGGGGGTCCACGCGCTGGGTGTTCAAGTAGACCAAGATATCATCCCAGGTGGCGACGGCGCGGCCAAGTGCATCCAGGCTGTCAATCGCATCGTTGGTGGTTTCGCGGAGTGTGCGCAGGCCCGCGGCTGGCTCCTTAGCAAGGACAGGTGCGTTTAGGAGCGTCGTCAGGGCAGAGTGGACCAAGGCGCGAGTGTTATCGTAGTGATCCACCAGCTTATCTCAAGCTAGGTGATAGTTAGGGAATATTCCGAATAGCTCTGGCGGCCTCATCCCGGAGACTGGACTTCAAATAATAAAGTCTCTCCACATCCACAAGTTCGGGGTGGTCTGCCAGTACCGCTAGGAACAGTTCTTTAAAGGGTCACCATTCTGAATATTTCCCTGAAAATGTTGGCATCTGCACCGGGGGAAGTTTTCTCACATGTGGCCGACTGAAGGCGTCTGTCGCATCCCTGGACGTGGTTGGACGTTTGGCGGTGAGGGCGTGTCTTGCCTCAGCGTACTTGGTGGCCCCATCCAAATACGTCTCATCTGCCTGGTCGATGAACCCTTCGTCAAAGTATCGATGGGCGATGGTCTTCCTTGGAGCTGCCGAGCTAAGGATGACCTCGTGCCGATTCCGTATGGCTTCCCATCCTGCATGTAGACTACGCTCGCGTGTTTTCACCGTGGCCAGCGTTGGTGGCCCTATCATCTCTAAATTTCGGAAGGCGCACGATATCTTCTCATGTGCGGCGAACTGGGCCTCTATGCGCAGATTCCATTCTCGCCAGGCTTTGACGTTCGGCCAATGCGGCCTTTGCCGGTACTCGATGAAGCCGGCATTTTCTTATTGCTGACGAAGTTCCTTTATTCTTAAAGTGAACCAAATCGCGATTGGTTGCACTGCGAACTTGGCGACGATGGATCTTGGCGTCTGGACTCTGGTGTGTCCCGCGACCTTTTTATATGCTGCGAGCTGGCAGCAGACTGGATCCGGCTCGAAGGACCAAAATGTTTGCGCTCGAGCAAGCGTCGAACGCAACTTCAACGAACAATGGAGATTGTTGTGGGCAAGGGTGATGATTTCTGACGTCGAGAAGCAGGTGGTCTCTCCGCTGGAATTAACTGTTATACGGCAATTCCCAATACCACGAGAGAAATGGTGGGCCAAAGCAATGGCGTCAGCAACACTGATTCCTGAAACCAATTGTTATAAAAGTGGAAAATGGAACCGAATACCTTCGATGAATTCCAGCAGAACGTCCAGATTGCTTTCTATGTAAAACTCATTTTATTTAGTTTTCATCAAGGTGAATTTTATTTACTGATGTTTGATATTTTCTTAGATTAACTATATCGACTATATCATTTGAAAGGCTGACGAAGAAGAATGAGTTTGTTATTTTTACTTGACAACCAGAAAAAACGATTCTGTCAGCTAGCTGCTGACATTTGTTATTCCGTTGCCACGGGTAACATTCAGTTGCAAATCCGCTGGTTGCGTCCAGTGCGAATCCGCAACAAATACGCATTGTCTCTTCTTTTCCATATGCTCTTCCACCTGTACTGGGCATTGACATTGAAGGTAGTATTTTTAACCAAAATCGCCAGCAGTTAGTGCTATTAGTTCAAAGTTTCTATGTGAACGATTACATTTAAAAAAATATCAACGAACATATTTTGAACACATATTTATTTTGATTTTCAGGATGGTCATACTTTAATGAGAAACGCAGATTCCCCTCAACCATCAGTTGCACAGCCAAGTAAGAGTCTTGTTTGTTTTATGTCTCTGATGTGTTTTAATTTTGTCCGAAGGATTGTGTCAAAAATGCCATATAATAGAGATTAAAATGTGTTCTTGAACTATTGTCAATGTTAAAATTATGGTGTAAGACTTAAATATAATTTAAAATTGAATGCAATGTTTTTTTTTTCTATTTGACGAAAAGTTTACACAGAAACACCTAAAATTACAATAGGGAATAATAGATAAATATGTGCGAGACTGCCTCTATAACTAATACTACTAACTTTAACTTCTACGAAATTATACGTCTATTCACAGCTCCTTCAACGTCTAACGGCTAGTCATTGCACAGCATTTTGTCCAGTACCGTGTGTAAGTGATTTTGGGTGACAAAGCCATCCTTTGCACAGAACGGAGATGTTCCATTAGCTACTCCGTTTGCAGGTAATTCCTTATCGTTTAAATTGAAATCGCTCTTCTTGTAAGTAGTTGACTCGTCGTTAAGATTCGCGATAGTTTCATTGTAATTTTCTCCATCAACATTGGAAGCCTGGACAGAAGCCGAATCCCTGTTAATGGGCATAGCAAACCCCATCGCAATAAGGGCAGCGCCAATGTTTCGTTTAACACCTTCGATAAAAGTTTTAAAATGTTTAGTTTGGAAAAGGACGAAAAATCAGTAATTATCGTTCCCACCATCATCACATGTATCGATGAGTTCTACGCCGGGCACAGCATATTCCTGCTGTTGATTTTGCATGTGGGTCTTAAAACGCTTCCTATATGTCATTACCTTTGCTGTAAGTTTCTTCCAAACAGCAACTGCATAATATTAATTAACTTTAGAAAAACAAAAACCTTTGTGCAACATACTTTTTCCTCTTACCTGAAGTCAAGTCATAAAACATATCGATAGATCGTTCTGGCCACGTATCTGGTTCATTTGGAAATGGTGATTTAGTATTCGCCAGGAAACATTCGATAGCCTGAAATCTTAAAATGGGTTTTTATTGTAAACATTTCTAAAAAAAAGAAGTGAATTATTCAAAACACAGTATTGGTTTTCAGTTTATGCTCATATTTTTATTCTTAAAAGAAACCTAAGTCGTGTGTTTTCACTTTTTGCAACGACAAATGAACTCAGCCAAGGTCGAAAAAATCGATAACGGGCGATAGGTCTAGATGATACCAATAACTGGAACAATTATGATGTACGTTGTCGAAGATACCCAGTGTATGTACATAAGGATGGTACAAGGATTTACGAAATTCAAGGATGCCTAGAGGAATCCAAGGCATGTCCGCTCGCACTGTGCTCTGACATTTAAGGGTACTCCAAATTCCCCTTTTGTCCACGCATTAGTGTAAAAAAAATGTAATTGCAGCAGCCCTCAACACATGCTACCACAAGCGGCAGTAGAATGTTAGCGAGTGAACCGAATGAAGATCAGTACAAAATTGACCATCGACCGGTGAAGATGAAAGTGAAGTGAGTGCAATCATTAAACAAAACAAAACCAAACACAGTGTATCGTGTATTTATGCATCGTAACTAATTAAAAAGCAATTAGTTCTAATACGCGGCATACAAATTGTTCCTGTGCGTGTGGGTATGCGCTTAGTATACGGAAACATATACATAAAAACTTGTAAATAAAACTACATAAATGAACAAAGTGACTAACTGTACTGCCCCGCATGGACAATGGTGAGGCTGGATTCAAAACGGCGCTACGAAGAAAGCCCAATCCAGAACTGAATCATATGACAATCAGTAGTAGAATATTTTAGAAAGTCCAAAACAATGTACTAGAATATTCTAGAAAGTACTGGAAAACTGGAGACTATGGAACGGACGGAAACGACACACCGAATCAGAATGAGGAAACGGTATAAATACGTGACACGCAGATCAGAGAAAGAGAGAGAAGTAAGCAGTCAAAGACGCGATAAGTACGGAAGCGATAAGTCAAGAAATCGTTAAGTGTACGGTAAAAGTAACAGTTTTTATTAACAGACTAATAAAGTGTTTACATTAATTCAAAATCGATTTAACGGCTCTTATTTATTAAAATAATTAATCCATCGAACCCTAAGCTCGCTACAATTAATGTCAGAAGTGGGATTAATTATTGGTGAAGTAAATAAGTTTGTGAAAGTGTGTTGTGACTATGTCAGATCGACATTTGGAGGATCTTCGCGTTCCTGAGTTGAAGAAGGAACTTGACGACCGGAATCTGGATAGCAGAGGACAAAGCAAATTCTTCGACAAGGAGGAAGAGGGTATTGATATCGACACATATGTTTTTACGATTGGGCCAGACTGTCCGGATGGAGAAAAAACAGCGAGTCAAGATGGTGCCAATGTAACGGAGAAGAGTTCGCCACAGTCGGACATTTCGGAGATGCTCAGGATGATGACAAAATTGGACGCGCAAGCTACAGATATTAACTCAAAATTGGACGCGCAAGCTGCAGATGTTAATGCGAAGTTGGATGCCCAAAATTCAAAATTCGACGCACAAGCTGCAGATCTGAATGCAAAATTGGATGCCCAAACGCAGGGGATGAAATGTAATTTTCAACACTTTGAGGAAGAAATTCAGTTAAAAAGTTCGAAACCAAGTAGAAAATATGGATCTAAAAAACGAACCTGAATTCAAGAAAGTCACCGATGAAATAACACGAATCGCAAAGAGACTTGAGTGTGTTGAGAGAAATAAGATATCGCCTAGCAATCAACATGACTACAAAGATACAAGGATGCCGCCGCCAACAGTCGATGGAACGGGACCCTTCTCCATATTTATACGTCAGTTTGACGCCACGGCCAATTATAATAAGTGGTCGGATGAGCAAAAGTCAACATCACTAAATCTTGTCACTCCGCGGGGCGGCTGCAGAATTGCTACAAACCATAACAGGGGAGAAGCAAACAGATTTCCAAGCGGCAAGAGACAGCTTTGAAGCTAGGTACGGAGACAACCACATGCAGCAGGTCTACCGCATGCAACTGCGGAGCAGAACTCAGAAACCTGGGGAAAAACTTCAACAGTTGCAGGCAGACATTGAGCGATTGGCAAACTTGTCTTATTCAAATATGACTAAGGAATTTCTGAACGAGGTAGCAATGGATGCACTTATAAACGCACTCCAAAATCGGGACTTGCAACAGGTCGTTCGTTTGGCGGGAAAGAAGACGACTAATCAAATACTGGCGTTCTCATTGACATATGAATCTGCTAAACTGGCTACCAGGAATATAGAGTCCAGAGACCAGAATATAGAGTATATAGAGTCCGAGAAATGCCCGCCCAGGAATATTCCTGCCAAAGAATCGGGCATGTACAACGGAGAATCCCGAGACCTGATATGAAGTGTTGGACATGCGGCGAAGTCGGCCACATCTCTGTTGACTATAGGAAACGTCGACGAATGAATGAAATATCAAGTGAGAATTGTTGTTCATGCGCTAAGAGAAGACTATCAACGGACCAACCTGAGACCAATAGCTCGGGAAACTTGTAAGGGCAGACTTTACGGGGTATTCCTGGCGGAATGTGCAGCCCCAGCATCGTAACTGTATCACAACTCCAACGGGATAACCAAAGTTTGGTTATAACTACGATTGTTAATGCAAGGACAACAACAGTGACAGTCGACACTGAACTAACGAGATCCATAATTCGGCCGGATGTCGTGGGCAAAATAGCCTTTAATAAAAAATAGAAGATACGCTTTGAAGACTGCCATATATGCCATGGAGATCATAATAGTGATGGGCAATATTTCCATCTCCCATCCCATCCCCTGTGAGTAGGGCGTTAGAATATACTCACATCTAGGACATCTTGTCGTAAGAGGCGACTAAATGCCGAGTGGTAGCCGGGGTCACAACGCCCTGTGTGCCCGGTAAAATACCACCCCATCAAGCTTTAGGCTCCGTGAAATGGTCGGGAGAAATCCCTGGCCATATTTCGGAGCTTGGCTGATGGACCGGTTCGAGAAAAGGTTGGTGAGGTGGTAGTCGGTCCCAAGGTGAGATACCACCCCGTCACGCTGTACATTCCGCGATATCGCCGAGAGAAATCTTCGACGGTGTTTCGGATGTGTGGCTGATGGCCTGGACTGACACGGGGATAAGTCATGATGGTGTCTTCTGATATAAAGAATTCCGGAGGTAAACTTGAATCCCATTCGGATTTCCGGGCGTACTATGTCAGGGGGAACATCCTGCAGAGATTATGATAAATAACCAAACTTTAAGAGGTTCGTCATCGCATAATCGGGCTCACTCTCGAGGTTCTGGCCACGCTCGACTGGTAACGACAAATTGTAACATCAGGGGCGTCGGTTTCACCAATACGAATGTAAACGTACTCCACGAATATTTGCAAACAACGAAACCTGATATCCTTGCCCTAACTGAGACCCAGGTCGATTCGTCAACTGATTCGACATATCTTCGTTGCTCAGGATACGACTTACATACGTTTTAAGGGCGGAGCCTGCGTCTTCGCGCGGTCCGATCTATTTTGCCAGAGGATGGAGGCGTTGGAACCCAATAACATGGACATTATATGGTTGAGGGCCGTGCTGAGGAATTCTGTTAAATTTCTTTGTTGTCTTTACCACTTCCCCAAATGACGATCGACCAGCGACATTTTTCGAACGTCTTTCACGTACCGTCGACTGGATGCAGACCAACCACCTCGATTCTGAAGTTGTTGTCCGTGGCGATTTTAATGTGCACAATTCCGGCTGGTTGATACATTCTAACAGAACCGACGAGGCTGGGAGGCTGGCGGAGATGTTTGCTGTTAGCCACAACTTGACTCAACTCGTGGAGGAACCAATGCGAGTGCCGGATGCCCGAGGCGATTATGCAAACACCCTGGATCTGTTTTTGACATCCGAACCGAGTATTTATACCGTAGAGGTTTCTGCGCCACTGGGAAACTCAGATCGCTGATTGGTGTCTGTCGCACAAGCACTTGCATTTCAAGCGAATAACCGGCCTAGGCACCTTCGCCATGTATGGAAGTATAAAGCTGCTAACTGGGACGATTTACGAGATTTCTTCGCATCCTTTCTATGGTCTGAGGTGTGCTTCGGAGACTCCGATATCAACACTTGCGCGGAGTCGGTCACAGAGATTATTCTTCTTGGGATGGAGATCTACATTCCACATTCCATCAACCGAAGTTCATCATAAACCGTGGTTTGACAAAAAATACAAGCAGATTGCAGCAACAAAAAATAGAGCTTTTAAACAATAGCGCTCCAATCCCACCGATATTAACAGAACGAATTTTGTTAGAATCAGAAACGCGTGCAACCAGGCGATTGATACCGCAAAGAAAGCTTACAACGACAGAGTGACCAATAAACTCCTTCGGTGCCCGACTGGTTCGCGCTCCTTCTGGTCAATGGCAAAAGCTGTCAGCGGTAACTTCACATTCCCCTCTTTCCCTCCGTTGGTGACAGACAGGGACGTTAGTCACGAATTCAAAGGATAAAGCTAATGTGTTCGCGAATTTCATCATCATCATCAACGGCACTACAACCGGGAACCGGTCTTGGCCTTATTTAGCAAGTCCTGAGACTTGTTAAATTTTCCATAATGATTTGTTTTTTCCGGGCAAGGTCATTAGTCTTGCGCCAGAGGCTCCCCGACGGGGAATCGAACGCCGGTCTCTCGGGTGACAGGCGGGTATACTTACCACTACGAGGGTTGCCTCTTATGTTTCGGGATTTGGCAACCCTAGTGTTGCAATCCGGCAATTGACAGCTCTGTCGTAAAGTTGGGCATTTTTGAGGTTATACGCACTCAGAACGTTTTGACATACGAGCGCTATTTGTGTTGTTTACAGTAACTTAAAAGATTCATCTCGGCCCAAAAATGGAATTAAATCGTCAACATTTTTGTGCGATTATTTTTTACAACTTTCGGCGTGGATTAACTCAGCAACAGTGCGTGGATGAACTTAATTCAATTTTTGGCGATGAAGCTCCATCAAGGACCAGTGTTAATCGATGGTATGGTGAATTCAATCGTGGTCGTAGTTCACTCCAAGATGAATTTCGTGAAGGTCGTCCAAAATCAGTTGTTGTTCCGAAAACCATTGATGCTGTGCGCGAACTGATATTGGAAGATCGTCATGTGACCTATCGGGAGATTGAGACAACCTTAGGCGTTTGTGGGACCAGCATACATTCAATATTGCATAAACATTTGACTGTCAAAAAACTTTGTTCGCGTTGGATCCCACACAATTTGTCAATCGCTCTTCACCACGACAATGCGAGCTGTCACACATCGGCTGCGACAACTGCATTTTTGAGCACCCAAAACATCGATTTGATGGGTCATCCGCCGTATAGTCCTGACTTGGCACCGAATGACTTCTTTTTATTCCCGTACGTAAAAAACAAACTGAGAGGTCAACGTTTTTCGACACCTGAAGAAGCGGTTGCTGCATTCAGAATGCATGTGTTGGAGATACCTCAATCAGAGTGGCAAAAGTGCTTCGACAATTGGTTCAAACGCATGCAAAAGTGTATAGATCTTCATGGGGAATATTTTGAAAAACAATAAAGTGATTTTCGATGATCAATATTTGTTTTTGTTCTCTAATCCCGTAATATAAAAGGCAACCCTCGAATTTATTTTCCGAAAATTCGAACCTCGATCCCGCCCTTTTGGAGCCACCTGTGATATCACCGGTACGGCCTTCGATGCGGGATGTGAGATTTCGTCCGCGCACTATTCAACGCATTCTACGTGAACTGGATTGTAGGAAGGCAATCGGCCCGGACGGAATACCAGCAATAGTTCTTAAGAACTGTGCTCCAGAACTATCGCCGGTTCTTGGCAGACACTTTCGCTTATCTTATGCACGGAAGACCCTTCCAACCTGCTGGAAAATCGCTCGAGTTCAGCCAATCCCAAAGACGGGAAAAAAGTGTGTCCCACAAAATTACCGTCCGATAGCATTACTGTCTATTTTATCTAAGGTGATGGAAAAAGTCATCAATACTGAGTTAGTTGAGTATTTGGAGTGCAACGGACTTCAGAATGATCGTCAATTCGGATTCCGTGGCCGGCGGTCCACGGGAGACCTTTTGACACTTATAACCGATATATGGACATCTGCGATTGAGCGGCATGGCGAATCAAGGGCGGTCGCCTTAGATATCTCCAAGGCTTTTGTTCGCGTCTGGCACGGGGCATTGCTGAGAAAACTTCGGTCATATGGACTTTGCCAGCAGCTTTGCGACTGGACAAAGAGCTTCCTCGAAAATCGATCGATCCGGGATTTTGTGGACGGCGAGTGTTCGGATCTGTATCCTGTTGATTCGAGGTTGCCTCAAGGTTCTATTTTGGCTCCAACCTTCTTTTTGCTTCACATACATGATTTGTTGGAGTCAACGGATAACAGGCTGTTCAGTTTCGCGGATGATAGTACGCTTGTTTCCTCCTTTTCGAGTGTTCGGCTGATTGGTGTATCTACGTCGCGCCAGCTGAGATGTAGACAGATTGACTCTCTGAATTATGATCTAGATAGGGCCCTGCAGTGGGAAAGGGCCAATCTCGTCGACTTCAATGCAGCGAAGACACAATAAACAACATTCACAAAGAAAAGTGGATCATCGGTTCCACAGCTGAAGATGAATGGCCGGGCCCTCGAATCTGTGTAAAGCTTGAAATTGCCTGGCGTCACGGTCTGTGGGAATGTATCGTGGCATAAACACGTATCGAGCATCGCCAGCTCAGCCTCAGGTAAACTGAGTTATCTTTTTAGAGCCAAGAAATATTTTACTCCGACCCAACTTCTTCTCCTGTATAAATCCCAAATTAGACCCGCGTTTGAATATTGCTCTCATGTTTGGAGCTCTGCTCCTAAACATACCCTCGACCAACTTGAGAGCATACAGCGACGAGCAATCCACCAGATCGGAGACACTGTACTAACGTCGGGACTACAATCGCTGCCACATCGAAGGAGCGTAGCCGACCTCTGTCGGTTTTACAGATATTATCACGGGTACTGTTCTTCGGAGATTCGTGATATTGTTCCACGCAATTCGGCTTATATGCGCTCCACAAGACAATCAGACGGATCGCACCCGTTTGTGGTTCATCTCCCGACGGCGCGAACATCCCTGCATCAGAACTCGTTCCGTTACAGAGCGGCGATACTGTGGAACTCCCTTCCCACGTGAGTGTTCTCGGAGCGTTACAACCCACAACTGTTCAAAGAAAACTGCAACAGTTATTTGGTGGCATCTCGGGGCGCTCACTCGGCGCTATATGTTCGCCTCTCCCGAAAGAAGTGTAATAAAAAAAATAAAAAAAAACTAATAATTCAACACAATATAATAACATTTTTATATATAAAAAAATATATAAACATTTACCTTAATGTGAGGAAATCCGTTCGTAATTCATGAACCTCATCTTTGCCCACATAAGCATTGTCTCCATAATCCACGAAATGCAGATCTAAATCCAATTCATTTGGATCATATTGGTTGGGAGTTATCCCAATTATTTCTGCTCGATACCATTTGCCATCGTATTTGAAAATGGAAGCAACTATTTGTCCAAGATAAGGTTCCGATATCTTATGAATCAGGCGATTCTCTTCTACATTGTAATAATCAGTCATATCCTTTACTAAATCATTCAATTCTTTTGATTGCGGGCCAACTATTTGTATAAAGAATTTACTAGGAGATTCCATAGCAGAAACATATACTTCCATCGATTTTTCAAATTCATTTGTTGGTAATTTATCACGTGGCGACAATAACGATGAATTCAACGAATTTTGTGACGAATAAATACTAGACGACAAACTGTTGGTAGGACTGCGGCGAGGTTCTCGAAGTAATTCCATCTCATTGAGGTATTTCCTGAAGTGTTCATCCTCTCGAATTTTCTCTTCAATTAATTTTTTCGCCAAACTAACTTCCATTTGATTGCCAATGATTAGAACCCGTGCCATGTTCTGTCCAAGATAATCGATGGCTAATTTTGCTGCAGATTGACGATGTATTTCTTGAAATCCGTCACCACCCCCACTAATAAGTTTACCACAAACTGTGTCATTTATAAAAACTTCTTCTTTGATGATAGGTGAACGTTCAATTTCTTTGAGAATTAGATTCTTAGCTTCCTTAACGTCACTTGGTCGTCCTCGTATTTCGCAGATTTCACGGATGTCACTACTGCTGCTAAATAAAAATAAATAAATAAATAATGACATGAGGACTAAAGAAAGTGTTCTTTATAATTTCTTACCGGAATGATATAGAGGTTTTGGTTTTGTTTTCAATCATTAACAGAGTGACTCCACCTCTACCTCTTACCAGGGGGACATGCTCATCTGCAATGTCCATCTGGAGTAAAACTTCTTTTTCGTGGGAAACATCGTGTTTGTTTGCCGCCTTTACCACTTGAACCCTGGCAATCTCATCTTCCTCTTCATCTCGGTTTTTCAAATATATATAAAGCAACGCACCTCCGAGAGAACATAGTCCGATTCCGAGGAGCATCTTAAAAACCGGATTTCCGGCGCTCCGGATCATTTTGGCTTTATTTTAGTTTTCCCCTTGTCGAAGTGAATTTCGGAAGTACAGGGAATCCAAGGTGTAAAAATGGGCAACCTATGTATAGTGGAAATTAAAGACGTTAGTTAATCACATTTCATAAAACCATTTCATTTTGTGTATAAAAAAAAATTAAAGACGTAAGTTAATCACATTCAATAAAAAACATTTCATTTTATGCAGGGCTTTTCCAGAACGGCGCAGTTTTGAATACAGAATTTTCTGCAATGTTTGGATACATTTGGTGGTATTTTTCCGTTAGTGATTTTGTGACAGATCAAACTGTCAAAATATTATGGTATTTTTGTTTAGTACTGTTTGATATTTCATCATGGAGAGACAGCTCGGCACTGCGCCTACCAATTATTTAAATGCATTACACAAATCAACGTTCTACGGCTGATGGGAAACTGGGCGCGACGGGTTAAGTCATGTAATTCTCGTGGAGGATATTAGATTGTTTTATTCCATAACTAATAGTATTGATTAAGCTTCAATCTGAAATGAAAATACGAGCGCAGTTTGATAAATCAGTAACTTTTTGAATTTCCCGCTGTAGTGATCGTAAATCACTACTCCCATCCAAATCCCCAATATTACCTATAATCCCAACCTAATTCCCATAGTGAATCATATGAGCGACAAGTTAAACCAAAACTTAGTTTGTCCCACATTGATTCAATTTCCAATTACCTTACATCCCAATCTGATTGAATCATGTGCACGATAAATTTAAACCAAAGTCCATTTGTCGTACATTGATTCAATTCCTAATAATCCTAACATCATGAAATGCTTAACTCTAAATGTATTTCATGATTTCTCCTTCCGGGAATTTATTCAAATAAATTACTATCAACTTCCCGGAATCCTATTCCAATTGAAGCACATAAAATCTTGTTTGTGCTTTTTGGAATTTTTATATAAAATTTGACAAATCCCGATGACCCAGAGTATTATTTCGGGATGAGTTTGGATCCGGAGGCCAAAACGGCCACAAGAAATAAAAAACTTAAATAAATAAAATTAGATACATACAGGATTAAATCGCCTTTCAATTTGGCCATAAAAGGAAAACACGCCAACGGTGGTAAGAAAAATTTAAATACAAAAATAACCCTTAACACCGCGTAGTAACTTTAAATGCAAGACGCCAACAGCCATCTATAAATAGACTACTATCAAAGTTTAAGCAACTGCGTCATTTAGTCTGTGTGTGTTTGACAGCCATTGATAGCAGACAACCTCGTGAATTCTAACGAAAATGGAAAAAAGTGAAGCGTATCAAGCAAAATCCATAAATTGGGCTACGATCTGCTACCCCATCCAGCATATTCTCCAGACTTAGTCCCCTGCGACTAGTTCCTGTTTCCAAACCTGAAGAAATGGCTGGGCAGTAAGATGTTTGGGTCGAATAAAGAGGTCATCACAAAAACTAACATCTATAATGAGGGCCTTGAGGAAACATATATTTGGAAGTAATAAAAAAAAATTGGAACTAAATGCATCGAGCTAAAAGGAGACTATGTTGAGAAATAAAACGCTGATTTGCGGAAAAAAGAAATTTTTTATTCAAAACGTCACTGACTTATCAAACTGTCCTCCTAGCACGTGTTTCCTAAGTTTTATTTTTTAAGACCATTTGCGTCGTTCTTAATGAAGAACCATATTGTGACGCATATGACAATCAGTACTAGAATATTCTAGAGAGTCCGAAACAGAGTACTAGAATATTCTATAAAGTAATGGAAAACTGGAGACCGTGGACAGTAGAACATTCAAGACTATGGAGCGGACGGAAACGAAACTCCGAATCAGAATAAGCAAATGGTATAAATACATCGCACACAGACTATGGAGATGAGTAAGCAGTAGAAGGTCAAGCAAGCGATAAGTAATGAGTAAGAAGTAATAAGTGTGGAAGCGATAAGTACGGAAGCGATAAATGAAGAAATCGTTAAGTATACGGTAAAAAGTAACGGTTGTTATTAACGGACTAATAAAGTGTCACATTAATTCAAAGTCGATTCAACGGCTCTTATTTATTCAAAATAATTAATCCAGCGAACCCTAAGCTCGCTACAATTGGTGTCAGAAGTGGGATTAATTATGGTTTAAGTGAATAAGTGTGTGAAAGTGTGTTGTGACGATGTCAGATCGACATTTGGAGGATCTTCGCGTTCCTGAGTTGAAAAAGGAACTTGAGGGCCGGAATCTGGATATAAGAGGACAGAAGCAAATTCTTCAATAGCGTCTGCAAGCAGCAATGGAGGAAGAGGGTATTGATGTTAACACATATGTATTTACGATTGGGCCAGACTGTCCGGATGGAGAAGAAACAGCGAGTCAAGATGGTGCCAATGTAACGGAGAAGAGTTCGCCACAGTTGGACATTTCGGAGATGCTCAGGATGATGATGATAAAATTAGATGCGCGAGCTGCAAAATTGGATGCGTGGGCTGCAGACGTTAATGCAAAATTGGACGCAAGAGCTGCAAAATTGGATACGCGAGCTACAGACGTTAATGCAAAATTGGACGCACGAGCTGCAGAGTTTAAGGCAAAATTGGATGCCCAAAGGCAGTGTATGAAAGAATTCTGGGACTCGGAAGCGGAGGAATCTGAGGATGAGGAGAAATTGGAGCCAAATGGAAGGAAGAAACTCAGGAGCTATGCCCGACAGCACTGAGGAAGAGGAGGAAGATGACGATGATGTGTTATGTGAAGAACTGAAGGATCTCATCGATGATAAACCGATTGAAGAGGACGGCAGTGATGTTGAAGACACTGATGCTTCAGGCCGTTCCCCGAAACGGATTTACAATGATGATGACGAGTTGGACGACCGACTGGAAGACGGCGACTGTGACCTTATTGAAGAGAATCTTGGGTTGAAAGTCGAACGCAGAAAGCGTTCCAAGCGTCTGCGTCGTACACAGGACGAAGAAAGTGATGGAGAGGAACAGCACGTCGATGAAGGTTCAGGACGTGAGGATATAGCCGAACAGCTATTCGACGACGAAGACGATATTGAACGCCGCTCTGAACGTAGTCCCAGGGAAACTGAGGCGGCAAAACATTTCAATGATGATGAGGAATGGGAGTCTGATGCTGAGGATTTTATTGTAGACGACGAAGGGAGGCCAATTGCTGAGAAGAAGAAAAGACGACTTCTAGTCACTCACCCGTCATTGCAAGACAGTTTCGGTATAGATTTCGACTATGAGGATTTCACTAATTGTGACGAGGACGGATATGAATCCGAATACGAACCTAGTGAATTGGAAAGGGGTCACTTTACGGATTTGGACAATGAAATCCGTAAAACGGATATTCCTGAGCGAATGCAATTACGCGAAGTTCCGGTTACGCCTGTTCTAGAGGGACCCAACGAGCTACAAGATGAAGCTGAATGGATTTACAAACATGCGTTTTGTAAATCAACTGTTTCCGAACAAGAGAGATCAACGGATGTTGGAGGTCGAGACCGCTATTGTAAGCCACCACATACGGGGAGAAAAGTCAAGCAAGCCCTAGATTGTAGGCATAATCAACAGCTAGAGGTGCCGTTCATTGTGTTCTATAGAGAAGAACACGTGAAACCAGAATTAACGTGCGACGATCTATGGAAAGTCTATTACTACGACGCACGCTGGTGTTTACTGTCAGCTCCAAAGAACAAACCGCTCCAGTTATTTGAAAATATGCGGAACTACCAGTTGGATACGGTTATGAAATCGACAGATGCTCCAATACCAGATAATATGCGTGTAATTAAGGATAAAGATCTAGATCGCTTACATGATGTGCAAACTCCAGAAGAGCTTAAGGGTGTGCACAGGCATTTTCTCTTATATTATTCGCATGAGATCCCTAAAATGCAAGAGGAATTCCGTCGTCAGGAAAAGGAAGAATGGCGGCAGGCCAGAGCTGAGGCGAAAAGGATAGCAGTAGAAAATTTGGAAGAAGGTCAAGAACTTCCACCGCCGAACGCCAAGATGAAAGTGGTACATCGTGACCGACTGGCGGCTTTTGTTGGCCCGGGAGACCAGTGAACTTAGTTCGGGACGAACTAATCTAGGCGGAGGGTAGTGTGACGCATATGACAATCAGTACTAGAATATTCTAGAGAGTCCGAAACAGAGTACTAGAATATTCCATAAAGTAATGGAAAACTGGAGACCGTGGAGAGTAGAACATTCAAGACTATGGAACGGACGGAAACGAAACGCCGAATCAGAATAAGCAAGAAGATTACGCCCCATGTAAAAGATGTGATATTTATTAATGACCGAATGTCGGTGCTGAAAATACAGTGCTCATGGTACAATTATGTACCTATAAACGTACACGCCCCAACAGAATCTACAGACGACGAAACGAAGACCCTATAGGAAGCATTTGATGGGATCTCATCATTCGATGTTAAAATCCTCCTCGGGGACCTCACTGCGAAAATTGGAGAGGATCTTTCAACCAACTATAAGTTAACAAAGCCGACAAAACGTTTCAAACGATAATAGTATTCGAATTATCACGTTCGCAGCGTCAAAAGATCTGGTAGTGAAGAGCACGATGTTCAACCACAAGCAAATTCATAAAGCCACATGGATATCACCCGATGGCGTAACGCGTAACCAAATAGACCACTCCCTCATAGACTCCAATATCCTTGACGTAAGATCATATAGAAGGCTAAGAACCTTGCCCGGAAAAACAAATTATTATGGAAAATTTAACAAGCCTCCGACTTGTTAAATAAGGCCAGCCCGGATCGCGGTTGTAGTCCCGATGATGATGATTATGATGAAGAAGATTATATAGAGGAGCAGATTGCGACTCCGATCATCTTCGAATGATGGGCAATACGCGACAATTCGGAAAGAGACAACGAGACTTTTCTAACGCAAAAAACGCAAATGGGAGAAGACTTGGATCGAAAACATCCAAATGATAATGAAATTCAAATTATCACGTTCGCAGCGTCAAAAGGTCTCGTAGTGAAAAGCACGATGTTCAAGCGCAAGCAAATCCATAAAGCCACATAGATATCACCCAACGACGTAACGCGTAACCAAATAGACCACTTCCTCATAGACAAAAGACACCACTCGAATATCCTTGACGT
The DNA here is from genome assembly GCA_963931805.1 of Microdon myrmicae. Classification (NCBI taxonomy): domain Eukaryota; kingdom Metazoa; phylum Arthropoda; class Insecta; order Diptera; family Syrphidae; genus Microdon; species Microdon myrmicae. Next base: position 22,433,169 of record OZ007497.1, read on the forward strand.
AAGATATATAGAGGAGCAGATTGCGACTCCGATCATCTTCTAGTGATGGGCAAAATCGGGAGTCGTCTCGCAGCAATCCCACATGGGCAATCACGGGAAACGAGCAGAGAGTTCGACATTGATAAACTAAAAGACCTGAGCACAAAAGAGCGGAATATCAAGACGGACTAACGAATAGATTTAGCATTCTAAAGAATGGAAGCAGTGAGGAAGAGAAAACCAATAATCTGGGCACTAAATGGGCATTGATCAGAGACACAATCAAACAAACAGCCCAAAGCGTATTAGGATTTAAGAAAACAACTAAGTCCAAACCTTGGTTTGACTGTGAGTGCAGGGCGAAGATCGAAGAACATTAACGCCCCAGAGTGATCCACTTAGAAAGATATGATGAAGTCAACGCAGAAAGATACGCGACGATTCAGAAAGAGACACCGAGACTTTTCAAACGCAAAAAACGGAAATGGGAGAAGACTTGGATCGAAAACATCCAAATGATAATGAAATTCAAATTATCACGTTCGCAGCGTCAAAAGGTCTCGTAGTGAAAAGCGCGATGTTCAAGCGCAAGCAAATCCATAAAGCCACATAGATATCACCCAACGACGTAACGCGTAACCAAATAGACCACTTCCTCATAGACAAAAGACACTACTCGAATATCCTTGACGTAAGATCATATAGAGGAGCAGATTGCGACTCCGATCATCTTCTAGTGATGGGAAAAATTAAAAGTCGGCTCGCAGCAAACCCACACGGGCAATCAGGGGAGATGAGCAAAAAGTTCGATATTGATAAACTAAAAAACCTGCACAAAAGGGCTGAAAATCAATACGAATTAACGAATAGATTCAGCATCCTAGAGAATGGGAGTAGTTAGGAAGAGAAAACCAATAATCTGGACACTAAATGGGCATCGATCAGAGACACAATCAAACAAACAGCCCAAAAGGTATTGGAATTTAAGAAAACAATTAAGTCCTAACGTTGGTTTAACGATGAATGCAGGGCAAAGATCGAACAACGTAAACACCTCAGAGTGATCGACTTAGAAAGATATGATGAAGTCAACGCAGAAAGATACGCGACAATTCGGAGAGACGAGAGTTTTCAAACGCAAAAAACGCAAATGGGAGAAGACTTGGATCGAAAAAATCCTAGAAAACGCCAGAGCAAAGAACATCGGAGGTATCTATGCAGGCATAAACTCAATTAGAAATGGCTACCGAGGGACAGCCAAAATACTCCGAGACACAAACGGCGGTCTGGTGACAGAAACAAACAATATCGTGACAAGATGGAAGCAGTACTTTGAAAACCTGCTCAATGTGCGCACCCATCAACCACAAACAAACGCACCAGACGTACATACAGCCGAGCGTCAGATCCCAGAGCCATCTTTCAACGAAGTTGTAGACGCAAGACATCGGTTGAAAAACAACAAGGCTCCCGGAGTCGACTGCATACCGGAAGAGCTTGTGAAGCATGAAGGGGAGGCAACCGCTCGAAAGATTCACCAACTCATCAAAACAATATGGGATAAGGAAGTCTCTCCGAAAGATTGGAAAACCTCAATAGTCGTCTCCATTTTCGAAAAAGCCGACAGATCTGACTGCGAAAACTACTGCGGAATATCATTGCCCCCAACCACATACAAAATACTAATAAATGTCATACTGGCGAGAATCACACCCTTCACAGAAGACATATTGGGAGACTACCAATGCGGATTCCGTAGGAACCGGTCAACAAGCGACCAAATGTTCATAGTAAGGCAACTGTGTTCGCTGACTTCAAAAAAGCCTACGACTCAGTCGCAAGGCAAAGACTTTACCATATTGTAGCGAGCTTAGGGTTCGCTGGGTTAATTATATTGAATAAATAAGATCATTGACTACTGTCGGTAAAGTTGGTCATTGACATAAGGGTTAACAAGTCTTGAGGATTGTTAAATTTTCCATAATAATTTATTCTTACGGGCAAGGTTATTAGCCATGCGCCGAAACCGTTACTTATACCGTACACTTAACGATTTATTTTCTTATCGCTTCCGTACTTATCGCGTCTTTTACTTCTTCACTGCTTACTTCTCACTCGAGACTTATCGCTTGCTTCACTTCTTACTTATTACTCATCCTCCATGATCTGTGTGCGACGTATTTATACCGTTTCCGTAACCTGATTCGGCGTTTCGTTTCCGTCCGTTCCATAGTCTTGAATGTTCTACTGTTCACGGTCTCCAGTTTTCCATTACTTTATAGAATATTCTAGTACTCTGTTTCGGACTCTCTAGAATATTCTAGTACTGATTGTCATATGCGTCACACTACCCTCCACCTAGATTAGTTCGTCCCGAACTAAGTTCAGTGGTCTCCCGGGCCAACAAAAGCCGCCAGTCGGTCGCGATGCACCACTTTCATCTTGGCGTTCGGCGGTGGAAGTTCTTGACCTTCTTCCAAATTTTCTACTGCTCTCCTTTTCGCCTCAGCTCTGGCCTGCCGCCATTCTTCCTTTTCCTGACGACGGAATTCCTCTTGCATTTTAGGGATCTCATGCGAATAGTACAAGAGAAAATGATGTACACACCCTTAAGCTCTTCTGGAGTTTGCACATCACGTAAGCGGTCTAGATCTTCATCTTTAATTACACGCATATCATCTGGTATTGGAGCATCTGTCGATTTCATAACCGTATCCAAGTGGTAGTTCCGCATATTTTCAAATAACTGCAGCGGTTTGTTCTTTGGAGCTGACAGTAAACACCAGCGTGCGTCGTAGTAATAGACTTTCCATAGATCGTCGCACGTTAATTCTGGTTTCACGTGTTCTTCTCTATAGAACGCAATGAACGGCACCTCTAGCTGTTGATTACGCCCACAATCTAGGGCTTGCTTGATCTTTCTATATGTATGTGGTGGCTTACAATAGCGGTCTCGACCTCCAACATCCGTTGATCTCTCTTGTTCGGAAATAGTTGACTTACAAAACGCATGTTTGTAAATCCATTCAGCTTCATCTTGTAGTTCATTGGGTCCCTCTGGAACAGGCGTAACCGGAACTTCGCGCAATTGCATTCGCTCAGGAATATCCCTTTTACGGATTTCATTGTCCAATTCAGTAAAGTGACCCCTTTCCAATTCATTAGGTTCGTATTCGGGTTCATATCCGTTCTTGTCATCATTAGTGAAATCCTCATAGTCGAAATCTACACCGAAACTGTTCTGACCTTCTTGCAATGACGCGTCAGTGACTAGAAGTCGTCTTTTCTTCTTCTTCTCAGCAATTTGCCTTCCTTCATCGTTTACAATAAAATCCTCAGCACCAGACCCCGATTCCTCATCATCATTGAAGTGTTCTGCCGCCTCAGTTTCCCTGTGACTACGTTCAGAGCGGCGTTCAACATCGTCTTCGTCGTCGAATAGCTGGTCGTCTATAGCCTCACGTGCTGAACCTTCATCGACGTGTTGTTCCTCTCCATCACTTTCTTCGTCCTGTGTACGTCGCAGACGCTTGGAACGCTTTCTGCCTTCGATTTTCAAACCAAGATTCTCTTCAATAAGGTCACAGTCGTCGTTTTCCAGTCGGTCGTCCAACTCGTCATCATCATTGTAAATCGGTTTCAGAGAACGGCCTGAAGCATCAGTGTCTTCACCATCACTGCCGTCCTCTTCAATCGCATTACGAGTATCATCGATGAGATCCTTCAGTTCTTCACGTAACACATCATCGTCATCTTCTTCCTCTTCTTCACTGCTGTCGGGCATGGCTTTGCTCTTCCTGAGTTTCTTCCTTTCATGTGGCTCCAATTCCTCCGCTTCCGAGTCCCAGAATTCCTCCATACACTGCCTTAGGGCATTCAATTTTGCCTTAAACTCTGCAACTCGCGCGTCCAATTTTGAGTTAATATCTGTAGCATGCGCGTCGAATTTCGCCATCATAATCCTGAACAATTCCGAAATGTCGAACGGTTGCGAACTCTTCTCCGTTACACTGGCACCATCTTGACTCGCCGTTTCTTCTTCATCCGGACAGTCTGGCCCAATCGTAAAAACATCTGTGTCAACATCAATATCCTCTTCCTCTATTGCTGCTTGCAGACGCTGTCGAAGAATTGGCTTCTCTCCTCTGCTATCCAGGTTCCGGTCCTCCAAACGTCGATTTGACATCGTCACAATCCACTTCCACAGACTTATTTACTTAAACAATAATTAATCCCACTTCTGACACCAATTGTAGCGAGCTTAGGGTTCGCTGGATTAATTATTTTGAATAAATAACAGCCGTTAAATCGATTTTGAATTAATATAACACTTTATTAGTCCGTAATAACAACCGTTACTTATACCGTACACTTAACGATTTATTTTCTTATCGCTTCCGTACTTATCGCGTCTTTCACTTCTTCACTGCTTACTTCTCACTCGAGACTTATCGCTTGCTTCACTTCTTACTTATTACTCATCCTCCATGATCTGTGTGCGACGTATTTATACCGTTTCCGCATTCTGATTCGGCGTTTCGTTTCCGTCCGTTCCATAGTCTTGAATGTTCTACTGTTCACGGTCTCCAATTTTCCATTACTTTATAGAATATTCTAGTACTCTGTTTCGGACTCTCTAGAATATTCTAGTACTGATTGTCATATGCGTCACAATATTGTAGTTGAGTTGGGAGTCCCGAAAAACTATGCCACCCTCATTCAAATTTGCATGAACGAAAACAAGGGACGAGTCAGAATAGAAAACCACATCTCAGAACCATTTGAAATCCGCGACGGACTAAAACAGGGGGATGGCCTCTCACCATATCTTTTTAAGCTTGTGCTCGAGTATGTCATGAGAAAGGTACAAGACGACAAAATGGCCCGATCATCCCCAAACGGGATCACACAAGTGCTCGCATATACGGATGACATCGTCGTTTTGGGCGATAATCTAGAAACTGTAAGTAAAAACAGTGAAATCATCATGCAAGTGGCAGAAGAGGTAGGCCTAGAAATAAATGAAGACAAAACGAAATATATGATTACGGCGCGAGCCTAGGGTTCGCTGAATTAATTATTTTAAAATAAATAAGAGCCGTTAAATCGATTTTGAATTAATATAACACTTTATTAGTCCATAATACAACCGTTACTTATACCGTACACTTAACGATTTCTTTACTTATCGCTTCCGTACTTATCGCGTCTTTTACTGCTTACTTCTCACTCGAGCCTTATCGCTTGCTTCACTGTCTTACTTATAACTCTCTAGTTGTCTCCATGAGCTGTCTGCGACGTATTTATACCGTTTCCCCACATTCTGATTCGGTATTTGGTTTCCGTCCGTTCCATAATCTTGAATGTTCTATTATCCATAGTTTCCTGTTTTCCCGTACTTTACATAACATTCTAGTACTTTGTTTTGGACTTTCCCGAATATTCCAGTACTGACTGTCATATGCGTCACAATATTACAAATGTTAAGAAAATTTCAAATTCATTAATATCGGGGTTTCTATGTGCCCTCTTTGAGAAAAAGCTAACATTTTCCTTTGTATTTATGTCTGGGACAATTTTTAATTTTACGTTGGGGGAAGGGGAACACCCTTGGATTCAACAATATTGTGACGCATATGACAATCAGTACTAGAATATTCGAGAAAGTCCGAAACAAAGTACTAGACTATTCTAGAAAGTACTGGAAAACTGGATACTATAAACAGTAGAACATCCAAGACTATGGAGAGGACGGAAACGAAACGCCGAATCAGAATGAGGGAACGGTATAAATACGCCACACGCAGATCAGAGAGAGAGAAAGTAGAAATTGAAGCAAGCGATAAGTAAGAAGTAAAAAGTAAGAAGTAAGCAGTCAAAGAGGCGATAAGTACGGAAGCGATAAGTAAAGAAATCGTTAAGTGTACGGCAAAAGTAATGGTTGTTATTAACAGACTAATAAAGTGTTAGATTAAAATCGATTTACGGCTCTTATTTATTAAAAATAATCAATCCAGCGAACCCTAAGCTCGCTACAATTGGTGTCAGAAGTGGGATTAATTATTGGTGAAGTGAATAAGTCTGTGAAAGTGTGCTGTCGATGTCAAATCGACATTTGGAGGATCTTCGCGTTCCTGAGTTGAAGAAGGAACTTGAGGACCGGAATCTGGATAGCAGAGGACAGAAGCAAATTCTTCGACAGCGTCTGCAAGCAAACATATGTTTTTACGATTGAGCCAGACTGTCCAAATGGAGAAAAAACAGCGAGTCAACATGATGGCAATGTAACGGAGAAGAGTTCGCCACTGTTGGACATTTCCGAGATGTTCAGGATGATGATGACAAAATTCGACGCGCAAGCAACAGATATTAATTCAGAATTGGAAGCACAAACTGCAGATTTTAATGCAAAGTTAAATGCCCAAAATTCAAATTTTGATGCGCAAGCTGTAGATCTGAAGCCCAAACGCAGTGGATGAAATGTAATTTTCAACACTTTAAGGAAGAAATGGATCTAAAAAACGAAGCTGAATTTAAGAAAGTCACCGATGAAATAACTCGAATCGGGAAGAGACTTGAGTGTGTTGAGAGAAATAAGACATCGCCTAGCAATCAACACGACTACAAAGACACAAAGATGCAACCGCCAACCTTCGATGAAACGGGACCGTTCTCCGTATTTATGCGTCATTTTGACGCCGCGGCCAATTATAATAAGTAGTCGGATGAGCAAAAGTCAACATCACTAATCTTGTCACTCCGCGGGGCGGCTGCAGAATTGCTACAAACCATACCAGCAGAGAAGCAAACAGATTTCCAAACGGTAAGAGACGGCCTTGAAGCTAGGTATGGAAGCTAGACAACCACATGCAGCAGGTCTATCGCATGCAACTGCGGAGCAGAACGCAGAAACCTGGAGAAAATGTTCAAACAGTTGCAGACTGACATTGAGCGATTGGCAAACTTGTCTTATTCAAATATGACTAATTTCTGAACGAGATAGCAATGGATGCATTTATAAACCCACTCCAAGATCGGGACTTGCAACAGGCCGTTCGTTTGGCGGGAAAGAAGACGACTAATGAAATACTGGCGTTCGCATTGGCATATGAATCTGCTAAACTGGCTACCAGGAGTACATATAGAGTCCGAGGAACGTCCGTCCAGGAATGTTCCTGCCAACGAATCGGGCATATACAACGGAGAACCCCAAGACCTGATATGAAGTGTTGGACATGCGGCGAAGTCGGCCACATCTCTGTTGACTGTAGGAAACGTCGACGTATGAATGAAACATCAATTGAGAATTGTTATTCATGCGCTAATCACAAGAGAAGCCTTCAGCATGATTCAGACTTGGACAGCACCACGACCGAATGTAAATCCTTGCATCAACAGATAATTGCTCTTAAGACCAGCCGAGAAAAAGTCATTGAGGAGAACAATCGTTTATCAACTGATCTAGCAGAGAGGGAAGCTGAAATTTTGACCCTAAAGCGTCGCCTTCAGGATTCGGAAGTAGGAATTGATCGTTTAAAACCAGAGGCGTACGACCTCCGAAAGGTACAAGTAAAAGTACTAGATGGGTGGACGAGTGATGCTATACGCGCAGCTCAACTTCAGGATGAAGATATGTCGCTAATCCTGGAACACAAAGAAAAGAACGAGCGGCCAACTTGGAACAATATTTCCGACAAGAGTGGAACATTTAAAGCATATTGGGCACAATGGAATTCCTTGCTGGTGGAAGATGGAATTCTAAAGCGTAAATGGGAAGCCGCGGACGGAAAATCCCATCGAATGCAGATTATAGTCCCACCATCAAAAGTGAAGGATGTACTAACAGAAATGCACGACGGGGCCCCCGGTGGACATCTGGGAGTTAATAAGACACTTTCAAAATTACGATATCGATTCTACTGGCTTCACATGAGATATGGCGTCGAGTCTTGGTGTAGAAAGTGCACAACTTGCACTGCGATCAAGGGACCAATAGCAAAACCAAGGAGCACTATGAAGCAGTACTTAACGCACCTGTATGACATACGAAGCAGCGCGTCCAAATCTTTAACACCGGCGACATTGGAAGATATCAGTTTTTCGTAATTGTTCAAAGTACATAATATGACTAAATATGTGCTTTATAGTTCGGAGGTTTTCAGTTTCACTCTCCGGTGACAACTGTTCCGCTATAATGGGTGGGTTCTTTTTTGGTTAAGGGGGTATTCTGGTGTAGAGGGCCAAATTTAAATGTTTTTTAGAATTGTGTTAAAAAAAAAAACGGATAATATTTTTATTATGGGATTTTTGCCCAATATTCATTTATTACATAGCAAAATAAAAAAAATAAAAAAAATTTAAACCAAAATGTCAAAAATTTCCAAAATTCAACAGAAAGTTGCAACCAAAGCGTGCGATTGACATGATTTTGACTCTTCTAATTATCTGAAAAAAAAAAAAACGGATTCTTAATCAGTGAAGGTGTTGTAATCGTCCCTATATCGAAGAAATAAAAAAAAAATCGCAAAATGGCAACTGAAAAAATTTTTGATTTTACTCATTATTTTTTTTTTCCGGTTATTAACTTGTTTAAAATAGTACACTTTTTTTAAAAAAAAAAAAAAAAGCTTGGTAGGGACGTCATAACCTCACCGACTCGGCTCCGCCATCGTTCCCTGTCCCGTGCACTCTCCTTCACATTCGACCATCCGATCCGATCTCCTCGAGGTCCAACCTAACATTGTCATCCCATCTCCGTCGCGGCCGACCTATCGGTCTCTTTCCCGTTGGTATACCGTCAAGAATTTTATGCACGGTCCTATCGTTGCCCATTCGGGCCACGTGTCCGGACCATCTTAATCTTCGCGACTTGATTACTCTCACTATTGTGGGTTTGCGGTATAGCTCTTCTAATTCGCGATTGTGGAGTTTCCTCCATTATCCTGCCTCCTCGTCATATTTGCCGCCAAAGATATCCCTTAGGACTTTATTCTCAAATACGTGGAATTGGTTTTCTTCCCGTTTTGTGAGAGCCCATCTTTCGCATCCGTATAGAACAATCGGCATGATTATGGTTCTATAGACACGGAGCTTTATATTCCGTGATAACAGTTTGGATTTCAGCAATTTGCTGACTGCATGCCAACTAGCGTTGCCGGAGTATAGTCTTTTGTTAATTTCCTTAGACATTTCGTTACTGGCCGTCAGTATTGTTACCAGGTGTTCAAATTCTTGGACATTTACAAATATCTTGCCCCTGATCTTTATGTGTGTTCTCTGAAGTCCACCTGCTCTCGCCATAATCATGTATTTCGTTTTGTCTTCATTTATTTCTAGGCCTACCTCTTCTGCCACTTGCATGATGATTTCACTGTTTTTACTTACAGTGTCTACATTATCGCCCAAAATGGCGATGTCATCCGCGTATGCGAGCACTTGTGTGACCCCGTTCAGGGATGATCCGGTCATGTTGTCGTCTTGTACCTTTCTGATGACATACTCGAGGACAAGGTTAAAGAGACATGCTGAGGGGCCATCGCCCTGTTTTAGCCCGTCCCGGATTTCAAATGGTTCTGAGAGGTGGTTTTCTATTCTAACTCCCCCTTTGGTTTCGTTCATGCAGATTTGAATGAGGGCGGCATATTTTTTCGGGATTTCCAGCTCAACTACAATATGGTAGTCTTTGCCTTGCGATTGAGTCGTAGGTTTTTTTGAAGTCAACGAACAGTTGGTGAACCGTCTCTCCGTATTACCACTTCTTTTCGAGTAGGTGCCTTAGTGTGAACATTTGGTTGCTTGTTGACCGGTTCCTACGGAATCCGCACTGGTAGTCTCCCGATATGTCTTCTGCGCACGGTGTGACTCTCGCCAGTATGACATTTGTTAGTATTTTGTATGTGGTTGGGAGCAATGATATTCCTCTGTAATTTTCGCAGTCAGATATGTCACCTTTTTTGGAAATGGGGACGACTATTGAGGTTTTCCATTCTTCCGGAATGACTTCCTTATCCCATATTGTTTTAATCAGTTGGAGGATCTTTCGAGCGGTTGCCTCTCCCCCATGCTTCACAAGCTCTGCCGGTATGCAGTCGACTCCGGGAGCCTTGTTGTTTTTCAATCGGTTTATTGCGTCTACAACTTCGTCGAAAGATGGCTCTGGGATCTGAGGCTCGGCTGTATGTACGTCTGGTGCGTTTGTTTGTGGTTGATGGGTGCGCACATTGAGGAGGTTTTCAAAGTACTGCTTCCATCTTGTCACGATATTGTTTGTTTCTGTGACCAGAGAGCCGCTTGTGTCTCGAATTATTTTGGCTCTCTCTCGGCGACCATTTCTAATTGAATTTATACCGGCATACGTACCTCTGATATTCTTTGCTCTGGAATTTTCTAGGATTTTTTCGATCCAAGTCTTCTCCCATTTGCGTTTTTTGCGTTTGAAAACTCTCGTCTCTCCGAATTGTCGCGTATCTTTCTGCGTTGACTTCATCATATCTTTCTAAGTCGATCACTCTGAGGTGTTTACGTTGTTCGATCTTTGCCCTACATTCATCGTTAAACCAACATTGGGACTTAATTGTTTTCTTAAATTCGAATACCTTTTGGGTTGTTTGTTTAATTGTGTCTCTGATCGATGCCCATTTAGTGCCCAGATTATTGGTTTTCTCTTCCTCACTACTCCCATTCTCTAGGATGCTGAATCTATTCGTTAATTCGTATTGATTTTCAGCCCTTTTGTGCAGGTCTTTTAGTTTATCAATATCGAACTTTTTGCTCATCTCCCATGATTGCCCGTGTGGGTTTGCTGCGAGCCGACTTCTAATTTTTCCCATCACTAGAAGATGATCGGAGTCACAATCTGCTCCTCTATATGATCTTACGTCAAGGATATTCGAGTGGTGTCTTTTGTCTATGAGGAAGTGGTCTATTTGGTTACGCGTTACGCCGTTGGGTGATATCTATGTGGCTTTATTGATTTGCTTGTGCTTGAACATCGTGCTTTTCACTACGAGACCTTTTGACGCTGCGAACGTGATAATTCGAATTTCATTATCATTTGGAACGTCGTGTAGGCTTTCTTTACCTATAGTTGATTGGAAGATATCTTTCTTTCCAATTTTCGCATTGAAGTCCCCGAGGAGGATTTTAACATCGAATGATGAGATCCCATCGAATACTTCCTCTAGGGTCTTCGTTTCGTCGTCTGTACTTTCTGTTGGGGCGTGTACGTTTATAAATACATAATTGTACCATGGTCCCTGTATTTTTAGCACCGACATTCGGTCATTAATAAATGTCACATATTTTACATGGGGCGTAATCTTCTTATGATGAAGCCAATCCCGAGGTTATGTGTATCAGTACCTCCACACGCCAGTGTAAACCTGTTGGTTTCGATTACTTGATGTGGGAGTCAGACTTCCTTAAGCGCGACGCTGTCCATATGATATTGTGACGCATATGACAATCAGTACTGGAATCTTCGAGAAAGTCCGAAACAAAGTACTAGATTATTTTAGGAAGTACTGGAAAACTGGAATAGAAAAGTCGAGATTATGCAACGGGCGGAAACGAAACGCCGAATCAGAATGAGGGAAAGGTATAAATACGTCACACACAGACCATGGAGAGAGTCATAAGTACGGCAGTGAAGCAAGCTATACGTGCGGAAGCGAAAGTCTCAAGTTAGAAGTAAGAAGGAAAATACGCGATAAGTACGGAAGCGATAAGTCAAGAAATCGTTGTGTACGGTAAAAGTAACGGTTGTGATTAACGGACTAATAAAGTGTTATATTAGTTCAAAATCAATTTAACGGCTCTTATTTATTCAAAAATAATTAATCCAGCGAACCCTAAGCTCGCTACAATATTGTTTCGCATTTTCTCCGACCGTCTGTATCGCGCCTGGTTTATATAACGTTCGAACATTCCATGTGCCGACGCGTATATCCCGCTTTTTCCGTTTTTCGCTACGACTTCTTTTTGCCGAGTCGGTGTTTTTTGATGATTGGTTCCCTTATTATGCTTCCGTCAGCATAGCCTGAGTAATTCATTGTAGTTTAAGCCCCCGCTGCACGTGAAGGTTTCTACCAAGCGGGGTAGTAGTCACAGTGTCTATGTCATTGATTTTGTGATATTTGCGACGTTTAGGTTGCGGATTCGGCTGTGGGATCTACTTTCTCTGTAGCACCTTTTTGAAGTTAGTTTGTTCTTCGTCCATATTATGGATCACTTATTCTCGGCGTAAAATATTTTTTATCTGTTTATTAAACTCGTGAACTCGCGTACTCTTTGATACACTCACACCGTTTTTTTTTTTGTTGTGATTAGCGTGTACACAACGTTTGCAAGGTTTCTACCAAGCGGGGGATAGTGACACCTATCATCATCATCATCGGTGCTACAACCGTGAACCGGTCTTGGCCTTATTTAGCAAGTTCTGAGGCTTGTTAAATTTTCCATAATGATTTGTTTTTTTTTTTTTTCCGGGCAAGGTCATTAGTCTCGCGCCGGAGGCTCGCCGACGGGGAATCGAACCCCGGTCTCCCGCGTGACAGGCGGGTATACTAACCACTATACTATCGAGGAGCCCCATAATGTCCATTATTTTCGAAATAGGCAAAAAGCCTTCGTTAAAAATACACACTATATAATTAGCAATTTCGGTGGATCGTGTTCCTGCGTGGAATACCGCTATAATTCATTTCAAAGTCATTTTTCCGAGACAAAGGGTTTGTATGGAGGGACCTCGCGCGCGTAGGTAATTGGCGAGTATGTACCGTCTATTGTTGTATTCGTTCCGACAGGACCGCTTTAGTTGCCGCGTCACTTAAGCAGCTGTAACTTACCCAATTATTGGAATTTTATTTATTTAATTATTTTTATTATTTCATTTGGACAGCATATTCTTAGAAGTATAAACTATAAGAAAATATTTTTGAAAAAAATCGATTTTTCTAGACCAGAATACCCCCTAAATAGAACGCGCCTTTGGATACCTGAATGCTTTCTCAAATCTTATGTCCTTAAGACCCAGACTTCGTATTTCTCGTAGGACCAAACATTATAGCCCGTAAAGTTAAGAACAAGAAATATAATGTAATAGTTTATACGCACATAAAAACTGTAATTTGACTCAATAAAATTCTAATACTACTGCATTCCCAATAACCGCCACGTCAGAAGATTTCATTTGAAATTACTCCCACTTATGATGAACAAAAAAAGATAAAAACGCTTGTCATGAACGTTTGTAATTTGTTGAAGACAGAGAAAGATTACATATGTAATTGATCATAAGAGGGAAAAGGACGAAGGTCGTAGCATATCATTTGAGGCTATAGGAAAAATAAGAGACAAAATAACGAAGTCGACGAGTTATTGGTATGTTAAAGAGAGAAAACGCAACTAGAAATACTATCCTCCTGCGCTGACACTTCTTCGCTGATGTTCCAACAGTTTTCTTTTTGTTGTGGTTGCGATGTACGCATTTTAACCATTTAAAATACTTTGTACAGTTTCTAGTGAACTGCGAACACAGCACCGAAATCCAACTAGGAAAGTAAACATTGTAATTGCTGTTGGTGACGTAAATTTAGATAAATAACTAACTGTTTGTAATACTCGTATAACCTCAATTGCGATGAGAACTGGAACACTTGCAGAGGAGGATGAGGACCAGGAGTTAATTGAGAATATTAGAGACGTAACCGTATGTCGCCGCGAACTGTACTTGAGTTGCGCTGCAAACCTAGAATTCGATGATAATAAATTGACTGCAACAACAGAGATACGGAGATTTACAATGAACGACTTAGGCGAATTGGAAATGGGAGGACCTGATGGTGCCATTGTGGCAGCGTACTATTCGATACAATCTATGATCCCTTACCGAATTAGGTTTGACGTGGAAGGTGCTCCACCATTGAGATGGTCGCCGAGAGACATTCAAGATATTAGACGCGGTTGTAAAGCTGAAATTCTATTTTCGCCGGCTAATGAAAATGGATCATTCACGGTTTCAATGGAGGGTGACTTGTTAAATGATTCACTAAAAATGGCTTTCCTTCGACTCCTCAGATTTCTGGACCTGGGAGTTAGCGAAACCACAGTGACATTCGAATTTCTAATTCCTTTATTGGTTTACGACCGTCTGCAGTGTCCTACATTGCTTCAGAGGATACAAAGAAAATCGAATACTACTATAGAACTCCTCGCAGATCCACCTGCCATGAAGGTTGTTGGAAAACCATATGATATTTTTAATGTGCAACAGTGTTTACTACAAATCTCGAGGTTGAGGCTCTCACTAAGAATCTCAAATGAGGAACAGACAAGGGAAAGAATAATGGCATTGCCTCTTAATGAAAAGATATCGAGGTTTATAGAGCCCAGTTGTATTGAAGGGTCAGTGATAATAACATTTGAAGGACCAGAGTCGCATGCAATAGCTATGATTGATCTGATTAAAAATATACGTGACATTGATTACATACATTTAAGACGGGAATTTTTTGCCGAACGCTTCCCGGAATATGCCGACTGACAGCTGTCAACACCAAATGTGAGGTAAGACGTGATTGATTTTCTTCTGGTTATCAATAAAAGTATGTAATAAAAATATAATGAAAACTGTATGTTTTAAATTAAATAACTGTTTTGCGAAATAAATAAATCAAAACTAAATCAATTCTCTGTGTTTAGTCTGCTAACACAACGGAAGTCCATTTTCAGCAAACTCACAATTCAGAGCGAGCGGTACGGATTTTTTTATATTCTACTTCTCACAGGAAAAGCGCACCACAGTGCTGCCCGAACTACACAATAACAGGAGTCGTCAGTTGAACCCATGTTTGCACAATTAAGCGAAAGACAAAACTCAGCCATTGAGGGCGCAATGCATTTGCGGATAGGCATTCGTTCCACTTACTCCATTACGCTTAACACTAGCAGATAAAGCCTTACTATTGGGTTGTACCACATGAAATGTCCGATTGCCGCTCAGCCGGAAATAAGAAGTTCTCGAGTGAACATCTGTGTCAGAACGTTAAATTTACTTTTTTTTTTAAGTAACGTGGTACGTGTGCTTCCCGTGTGACGGTTTTAGGGTTCGTTACAAGAACAGTTTTTTTTTCTAGGAATTGTTTACCGTGCTATCGGCAGTTTAAATTCGAACCCTCTTCCTTTATGAATTTAAAATGGGACATAATGCGTCATTGGCAATGAAATACATTAATGACGCATTTGAGGATGTAGCGGTAAACGAACGCACTATACGCCGTTGGTTTGGATAGTTCCTTTCGGGAGATTTCAGCTTGGAAAATGAACCACGTGGGGAGCCGGAAACGTTAGTTGACGACGATGTTTTAAGGTTAAGAGAACCGTGGATGCGAACCCAACGACATCGGTACGGGGGATTGCACAAAGCATGGGAATATCATCATCATCATCGGCACTACAACCGAGAACCGGCCTTGGCCTTATTTAGCAAGTCCTGAGACTTGTTAAATTTTCCATGATACTTTTTTTTCCGGGCAAGGTCATTAGTTTTGCGCCAGAGTCTCCCCGACGGGGAATCGAACCACGGTCTCCCGCGTGACAGGCGGGGATACTAATCACTATACTATCGAGGAGCCCATGGGAATATCCCCAATGGCAATAAGTCGATACCTTTCTCTCATAGGAAAGGTAAAAAAAACTCGATAAGTGGGTACCCCATGAACTGATCGAGTCCCAAAAACGACGGGACCTGGAAATCTACGCATCGCTTAGATTAAAAAATCAAACTGAACCGTTTTTGCACCGGATAGTCACCTGTGATGAAAAGTGGATTCTGTATGATAACCGTAAAAAACCCCCGCTTGGTAGAAACCTTGACGTGGTGCTGGGCTTAAAGTACAATGAACCACTCAGGCTGTGCTGACGTGAGCACACGCTTCCAGTGGGGCCACCCATGTCAGACAGGCTTACGAGGAGTAACACACAAAGATCTACCACCCCTAATCCAGTGTGTTACGCGTCACCGTGCCCATTGGATGGTTTGCAGCCAGGGGTATATCGGCTGTATTATAACGGCGCATCTCTGACACCGGATCGAATCAGAGCAATAAACGGACCTTACCTTATCGAAGAGGGGCTCGGATATGGCGGCCGATTTGAAACCCCAGAGTATTCCCACGAAATGAATGATCAATATACGAAAAACAATCTCACGAAAAACCCGCTAGGCGTAGGTGTGATGAACCGACACTACCATAAGGAAACCAATCATCAAGAAAACACCGACTCGGCAAAAAGAAGTCGTAACGAAAAACGGAAAAAGCGGGATATACGCGTCGGCACATGGAATGTTCGAACGTTATATAAACCAGGCGCGATACAGACGCTTGTAGAAAACACGAAACAATATCACATGGACAGCGTCGCGCTTCAGGAAGTCCGACTCCCACATCAAGTAATCGAAACCAACGGGTTTACACTGGCGTGTGGAGGTAGCGATACATATAACCTCGGGATTGGCTTCATCATAAGAAGATTACGCCCCACGTAAAAGATGTGACGTTTATTAATGACCGAATGTCGGTGCTAAAAATACAGGGACCATGGTACAATTATGTATTTATAAACATACACGCCCCAACAGAAAGTACAGACGACAAAACGAAGACCCTAGAGGACGTATTCGATGGGATCTCATCATTCGATGTTAAAATCCTCCTCGGGGACCTCAATGCGAAAATTGGAAAGAAAGATATCTTCCAATCAACTATAGGTAAAGAAAGCCTACACGACGTTCCAAATGATAATGAAATTCGAATTATCACGTTCGCAGCGTCAAAAGGTCTCGTAGTGAAAAGCACGATGTTCAAGCACAAGCAAATCAATAAAGCCACATAGATATCACCCAACGGCGTAACGCGTAACCAAATAGACCACTTCCTCATAGACAAAAGACACCACTCGAATATCCTTGACGTAAGATCATATAGAGGAGCTGATTGAATTAACGAATAGATTCAGCATCCTAGAGAATGGGAGTAGTGAGGAAGAGAAAACCAATAATCTGGGCACTAAATGTGCATCAATCAGAGACACAATCAAACAAACAGCCCAAAAGGTATTGGAATTTAAGAAAACAATTAAGTCCTAACGTTGGTTTAACGATGAATGCAGGGCAAAGATCGAACAACGTAAACACCTCAGAGTGATCGACTTAGAAAGATATGATGAAGTCAACGCAGAAAGATACGCGACAATTCGGAAAGAGGCGAGAGTTTTCAAACGCAAAAAACGCAAATGGGAGAAGACTTGGATCGAAAAAATCCTAGAAAATTCCAGAGCAAAGAATATCAGAGGTACGTATGCCGGTATAAATTCAATTAGAAATGGTCGCCGAGGGAGAGCCAAAATAATTCGAGACACAAGCGGCTCTCTGGTCACAGAAACAAACAATATCGTGACAAGATGGAAGCAGTACTTTGAAAACCTCCTCAATGTGCGCACCCATCAACCACAAACAAACGCACCAGACGTACATACAGCCGAGCCTCAGATCCCAGAGCCATCTTTCGACGAAGTTGTAGACGCAATAAACCGATTGAAAAACAACAAGGCTCCCGGAGTCGACTGCATACCGGCAGAGCTTGTGAAGCATGGAGGAGAGGCAACCGCTCGAAAGATCCTCCAACTGATTAAAACAATATGGGATAAGGAAGTCATTCCGGAAGAATGGAAAACTTCAATAGTCGTCCCCATTTTCAAAAAAGGTGACATATCTGACTGCCAAAATTACAGAGGAATATCATTGCCCCCAACCACATACAAAATACTAATAAATGTCATACTGGCGAGAATCACACCCTACGCAGAAGACATATTGGGAGACTATCAATGCGGATTCCGTAGGAACCGGTCAACAAGCGACCAAATTTTCACACTAAGGCAACTACCGGAAAAGAAGTGGGAATACGGAGAGGTGGTTCACCAACTGTTCGTTGACTTCAAAAAAGCCTACGACCCAGTCGCAAGGCAAAGACATTACCATATTGTAGTTGAGCTGGGAATCCCAAAAAAATATGCCGTCCTCATTCCAATCTGCATGGGCGAAACCAAAGGGGGAGTTAGAATAGAAAACCACCTCTCAGAACCATTTGAAATCCGCGACGGGCTAAAAAAAAGGCGATGGCCTCTCGCCATGTCTCTTTAACCTTGTCCTCGAGTATGTCATCAGAAAGGTACAAGACGACAACATGGCCGGATTATGCTGCCTCTATTATCTCTATCGACGCGTACTTGCTACAATTAGCTTACAAGTACATCGAAAGCATTCAGAACAGCGAGAACCTACTTGTGCGGGAGTCTTGCGTTCTTGACCCTTCTCTCCGTCGATCTCTTTGGAGCCTAGACGCCAGAGACAAGATGTAGGTTACATCTGTTCTTGTCTCGCTTAAGTCAGCCTCTCACCACTCCATTTTTTTTTTTTTGCAGGACGATTACAATGCATATGCATGGAAATAAGGATTGTAGACATTTTGATATATTTATAGAAATCGTGTGTATACGAACCAAGTTGGTGCGTGATTGTTTGTACATACGATGCATGTGAAGATATGCATTGTGATGTTTGCATCCGCGGATTAGGTTCGAATCAACACGTCTGCCTTACGCAATGAGAATACCAATAACACCTTTGGTCATGCGTTAAGACTCGCCCTCGAAGAGCTCGACGGAGGGAGAGTAAGTCCTGGCGCATTCTGGAGCGATGGGAAGTGCACTTCAATGAATTGCTAAATGGTCAGCTCAGAGAAGAATTGGTGACTTCACCAATGCAAGATCAAGACCGAATACTACCGCCACCAAGCATTGTGGAAACAGACAGCTAAAATAAAAAAAAAACCCTGGAGCTGATGGCATATCAGCTAAGTTGATCAAACAAAGAGGGACAGCGTTACATCACGCAATTCATGAGATAGTGATGCACGTATGGGAGCAAGAGGAGATGCCGGAAGATTGGCGTCGTGGAATAATTTGCCCCATACATAAGAAGGGAGATATCACACTGTGCAGCAACCATATGGGGGTATAACATTGCTGAGTACCGTCTATAAGATATTCTCTACTATCCTACAAGATCGGATAGCCCCATACGTTAAAGTCATCATTGGTCAATATCAGTGTGGCTTCATCCCAGGCAAATCAGCGATTGATCAGATATTCACCCTTAGGCAGGTGATGGAAAAATGTCTGAAATGTAAGATTCCATTATATCATCCATTTATAGACTTTAAGGCCACCTACGACATCATAGCCAGGGTAGAACTATATAATGCCATCAGAGAGTTCGGCATTCCAAACAAATTGATACGACTTTGTAGGTTGACCATGACCAACGTATCTAGTCAAGTAAAAATAGCAGGATTGCTGTCCAAACCAATAAACATCTTTAATGGACTCTGACAAGGGGACGGTCTGGCCTGTCTCCTCTTCAACCTGGCGTTGGAGAAAGCAATCCGCCACTCTGGCGCTACAAGAGGGACTATTGTCACCAAGTCCAGCCAGATATTTGCCTATGCAGATGACAGACCCGAATCGGCTGTACAGGAATCCTTCACCCAGATCGAGCAGGCGGCACAAAAACTGGGACTGCACATTAATGAGGGAAAAACTAAGTACATGGTGGCAACTTCTACGAAAAGAAGACCTAACGCTTCAAACTATAAGGGTAGTGGAGCACGAATTTGAAGTAGTGCAACCCTTTAACTACCTCGGGTCAATAGTATCAACCGATAACAATATGGAGAATAAATACGCGAACGGCTGATCAAATCCAACAAAACCTACTATGGTCTATCAATGCTCTTTAAATACCGAAATTTATCCAGAATATTCAAGCAACTACTGTACAAGACCATGGTTTTACCAGTAGTCATATATGGATCCAAGAACTGGGTGCCCAATAAAAGGCACTCTGAACTCTTAACGGCGTTTGAGAGGAAGGTCTTAAGGAGAATTGTTGTCCCCGTATGTGAGGGAGGACGATTTCGGAGACGCTACAACCCTCAGTTGTACGCGATCTACCTTGAAGCTAATGTTGCAAAAAAAAATCAAGGTCGGTAGACTCCGGTGAGCGGGACACCTAACTCGAATGAGCGAAGAGAGTCCTTTATGGCAGGATGTTGGACGGAGACAACGCGGCAGACCTTGTCTACGATGAGGGGGATGGCATAGAGCAGGACACCCAGAGCCTGGGAGTGCCAAACTGGATGACATCGGCTTGAAATCGGGACCGGTGGAGAGTTTTGTTAAATAAGGCCAAGAACGGATCCCAGTTGTAGTGCCGATGATGATGATATTCCCATGCTTTATGCACTGTCCCACATCGATTTCGTTGGGTCCGCATCCACCGTTGCCCCTAAAACATCGTCGTCAACTAACGTTTCTGGCTCCCCACGTGGTTCATTTTCGAGCCTTAAATCTCCCAAACGGAACTATCCAAACCAACGTCGTATAGTGCGTTCATTTACCGCTACATCCTCAAATACGTCATTAATGTTTTTCATTGCCAATGACGCATTATGTCCCATTTTAAATTCATAAAGGAAGAGGGTTCGAATTTGAACTGCCGACAGCATGATAAACAATTCCTAGAAAAAAAAAACTGTACTTGTAACGAACCCTAAAACTCTCACACGGCAAGCAACGTACCACTTTACTTAAAAAAAAAAGAAATTTAACGTTCTGATGCAGAAGTTCACTCGAGAACTTATTTCCGACTGAGCGACAATCGGACATTTCATGTGGTATAACCCAATACTAAGGCTTTATCTGTTAGCGTTAAGCGTAATGGAGTAAGTGGAACGAATGCCTATCCGCAAATGCATTGCGCCCTCAATGGTTGAGTTTTGTCTTTCGCTTGATTGTGCAAACATGGGTTCAACTGACGACTCCTGTTATTGTGTAATTCGGCACAATTACTGAGTGGTAGGTAGGGGCCGAAAGCCCATCCGCCCGGCGAAACACCACCCCATTAAGCTATAGTCTACGAGAAATATTTGGGAGGAATCCTTGACTATCTTTCGGGGCTTGGCTGATGAGCCCGGTCGAGAAAAAATATCATCTCAAGCGCTGACTCAGCACTGTGGGTGCGCTTTTCCTGTGAGAAGTAGAATATAAACAAATCCGTACCGCTCGCTCTGAATTGTGAGTTTGCTGAAAATGAACTTCAGCTGTGTTAGCAGACTAGACATAGAGAATTGATTTAGTTTTCATTTATTTATTTTGCAGAACAGTTATTTAATTTAAAACATACAGTTTTCATTATATTTTTATTGGTAACCAGAAGAAAATCCTCCACATTATTCTCACACTTGGTATTGAAGGCCGCCAGTCCTCATCCATTCGCCATAATACTCCTGTCTTAACTCTCCGGAATTGATGTCACGTGTCCTGCTAATCAGAACACACATATCCATTGCAAGCGACTCTGGTCCTTCAAACGTTATTATCACTGACCCTTCAATACAACTGGGCTCTATAGACCTCGATATCTTTTCATTAAGAGGCAACGCCATTATTCGTTCTCGTGTCTGTTCGTTATTTGAAATTCTTAGTGAGACCCTTAACATTGAGATATCTAGTATACTTTGGCGCACTTTAAAAATATTATCTGCTGTTCCAGCAACCCTGATGGCTGGTGAATCTGCAACGAGTTCTATAGTAGTGTTCGTTTCTCTTTCTATCTTCTGAAGCAATGTACGACTCTGCAGGTGGCCGTAAACCAATAAAGGAATTTCATATTCTATTGTCACTGGGGTTTCGCGAACTACCAGGTTCAGAGATGTGATAAGTCGAAAGAAAGATGATTTTATTGATTCATTTAGCGTGTCACCCTCTATTGAAACTGTGTATGATCTATTTTCATTATCCGGTGGAAATAGAATTTCAACTTTCCAATCGGCTCTAATCTGTTTAGGGTGTGCCAGCGAGTACCTCGATGGTGGAACACCTACCACGTCAAGCCAAATTTGGTAAGGGACCGTATGTCGCATCGTAAAGTACACTTCCAGAATCTCACCTTGTCCTCCCATTTCCAATTCGCCTAAGTCGTTTATTGTAAATCTCCTTATGTCTGTTGTTGTAAGCCATGTATAATCTTCGGATTCCGGGTTTGCAGCGCAACTTATGTACATTTCGTTGAGACCTAAGGTTACGTCTCTAATATTCTCAATTAACTCCTGCTCCTCATCCTCCTCTGGAAGTGTTCCAGTTCTCATCGCAATTGGGGTTATACGAGTATTACAAACAGTTAGTTATTTATCTAAATTTACGTCACCAACAGCAATTACAATGTTTACTTTCCTAGTTGGATTTCGGTGCTGTGTTCGCAGTTCACTAGAAACTGTACAAAGTATTTTAAATGGTTAAAATGCGTACATCGCAACCACAACAAAAAGAAAACTGTTGGAACATCAGCGAAGAAGTGTCAGCGCAGGAGGATAGTATTTCTAGTTGCGTTTTCTCTCTTTAACATACCAATAACTCGTCGACTTCGTTATTTTGTCTCTTATTTTTCCTATAGCCTCAAATGATATGCTACGACCTTCGTCCTTTTCCCTCTTATGATCAATTACATATGTAATCTTTCTCTGTCTTCAACGAATTACAAACGTTCATGACAAGCGTTTTTATCTTTTTTTGTTCATCATAAGTGGGAGTAATTTCAAATGAAATCTTCTGACGTGGCGGTTATTGGGAATGCAGTAGTACTAGAATTTTATTGAGTCAAATTACAGTTTTTATGTGCTTATAAACTATTACATTATATTTCTTTTGCTTAACATTACGGGCTATAATGTTTGGCCCTGCTGCTTCAGTGTGTTCGTTTTAATTTGCCGGCGTTTAAATTTGACAGATTGCGAATGAATGAATGAAGTGACGCAGAACCCTCATTTTATTTCGCTTAGTACAAGTGGTTGTAAAAATGAACATACGAACTTACTTAAAAAGCTATGGCATGGGCGGTTGGGGTGGATTGTCTTAAAATTAACTTAAAACTGAGGAATTGGGAACTAGCGAAGATGGTCAGACGGCGGTGCGAATGGTCGGGCAGGGTGGGGTCTGAATGAGTAAGGTGTACGCAGGTGGCAGGTGGTCAGGGGGGTAAGCAAGGAGACGAAATTTAAGAACGGGAGAGGCAAGGTTGAAGTCAAACGAGGTGGGGTAAACGTTTGATCACTGTCACATTCGCGAAATGGGTTCATTAGAGCCGCAAGCGGTATGTCAGACGGGCAAGTATTGTAGAAGAGACCAGGGTTGCGCAGATTTCGGGGGTTGGTGTAAAATGAAATGGAGGAGAGCAGGTTTGGGCGGAAGATTGAATCTGAGAGAAGACGCTGAGTGAAGAGTATGCGGACATGAGTTTGTTATACATTTTTTAACAATTATTTTATAAGGTTTTGTTTTGAATACAAAACTTACCCCTAGTTGTTCTTGGCAAAGTACTGATGTGTAGCTCGTTGTTCCTTGAAGTAAAGCAGCTGTCCGCGTTATTCCTGGCAATAAACGTTCGTTGCACAATTCGAATTTTCAATGTATTTCATCATCATCAACGGCACTACAACCGAGAACCGGTCTTGGCCTTATTTAGCAAGTCCTGAGGCTTGTTAAATTTTCCATAATGATTTGTTTTTTTTTTTCGGGCAAGGTCATTAGTCTTGCGCCGGAGGCTCCCCAACGGGGAATCGAACCCCGGCCTCCCATGTGACAGGCGGGTATACTAACCGCGATACTTTCAATGTATTTATTCCTGGCAATAAAAGTTCGTTACACAATGTGTATCTGGACGACATTGTCATCTACGGGAAGAACCTGGAGAACCATAATGACAAACTCCAGAGGGTATTCGAACAATTGAGATATCACAATCTCAAATTGCAACCCGAAAAATGTACATTTTTACAAAAAGAAGTAGTCTACCTCGGACATGTTTGTTCTGAAAAAGGGGCAATGCCAAATCCCGACACAACAACTAGTGTCAGGGATTTCCCCATTCCCAAGAACGTCCAATCATTTCTAGGCCTGGCGAACTATTATCGAAAATTGTTCCAAATTTCTCGAGGATAGTTCGCCCCTTAACAAATTTGTTAAGGAAGGACGTTAAATTCACCTAGTCGGACAAATGCCAACAAGCATTTGATCAAATAAAAGGATTATTGGTTTCGCCGCCAATATTAACAGGTCAATTGAAAAGTCCCCGGCCCTCCATAGTAAAACACTTTTTTTTTTTGGCAAAATTCGTTTTTTTTATTCAACATAATTCCCTTCGAGGGTGATACACTGATTATAGCGACCCCCCAACTTTTCGATACCTTTTTTGTAGTACGATTTGTCCTTTGCTTCAAAATAGGCCTCAGTTTCGGCGATCACCTCTTCATTCGACGAAAATTTCCTCCCAGCGAGCATTCTTTTGAGATCTGAGAACAGGAAATAGTCGCTGGGGGCCAGATCTGGAGAATACGGTGGATGCGGAAGCGATTCGAAGCCCAATTCATGGATTTTTGCCATCGTTTTCACTGACTTGTGACACGGTGCATTGTCTTAGTGAAGCAGTACTTTCTTTTTCTTCAAATGCGGTCGTTTTTCGGCGATTTCGTCCTTCAAACGGCCTAATAATGCTGTGTAATAGTCGCTGTTGATGGTCCTTCCTTTTTCAAGATAGTCAATGAAAATTATTTCGCGCGCATCCCAAAATACAGACGCCATAACCTTGCCAGCCGACTGTTGCGTTTTTCCACGCTTTGGGGCGGGTTCATCGTGTGCAGTCCACTCGGATGACTGTCGATTGGACTTCAGAGTGAAATGATGGAGCCATGTTTCATCGATTGTCACATATCGACGCAAAAACTCGGTTTTATTACGCTTGATCATCTCCAAACACTGCTCCGAATCATCAATTCGTCGTTGTTTTTGGTCAAAAGTGAGCTCGCGTGGCACCTGTAGTTATCCTAAATCACTACTCTCTCCCACGTACCTATAATCCCAATCCAATTGAATCATATGCGCGACAAAATTAAACGAAAGTCCATTTGTCGTGCATTGATTCAATTCCCTATAATTTGAAATTATGAAATGCGTAATACTAAATGCATTTCATGATTTCTCCTTCCGGGAATTAGTTCAAATAGAGTTCGTGTACACTTCCGGGAATCCTATTCCAATTGAAGCATACAAAATTTTGTTTGGGCTTCTTGGAATTTTTAAGTAATATTTTTTAACAAATCTCTGTTGCCACAGAGTATAAAAGGCGAGTGCATTTTGGATTCGAGATGAGTTTGGATCCGGAGGCCAGAAGGGCCACGACAAATAATAAAATAAAATAATTAAATATATAAAACTGAGAAATGACTTTCAATCGTGGCCACTAAAAGGAGGTAAGCCTATAAAAAACAAATCTAATCAAAATATAACCCCACACACCCACTTTGCACAGAGCTTTCTCATTCCCAAATATTCGTGAATGATATGATGTACACGTTCAGTTGATATCTTTAGAATGCCTGCTATTTCATTCAATTTAAATTTACGGTCATTCAAAATCATTTTGTGGATTTTTCTAATGTTTTCGTCGGTAACAACCTCTTTTGGGCGTCCACTGCGTTCACCGTCTTCGGTGCTCATTTCTTAAACTTAGCATACTAATCCTTGATGGTTGATTTTCCTGGGGCGGCGTCTGGAAACTCGTCATCAAGCCAAGTTTTTGCTTCAACTGTATTTTTTCCCTTCAAAAAGCAATATTTTATCAACACGCGAAATTCCTTTTTATCCATTTTTACACAATAACAGAAGTTGCTTCACTCAAAATACTATAATTCACAAACTAATGATCCGACATCTGTCAAATTTATACACGCGCCTTTTGAAGGTTAGAGCTAACTAAAAATCAGATGGATTTAATTCTAGTGCCGCCATCTATGTGTCAGGCCGGGGACTTTTTAATTGACATTTTAATCTACCCTGATTTTACCAAACCTTTTAATCTGACTATGGATGCGAACAGTGAAGCACTTGGTGCCGTACTATCGCAAGGGGAAATAGGCAGAGATCAGCCTATAGCTTATGCAAGTCGAACCTTGAATAAAGCGGAAAGAAATTACTCCACCATTGAGAGGGAGTTACTAGCCATTGTGTGGGCGACTAGAAATTTCTGTTGTTATTTACAGGGTCGAAGGTTCACCGTATATACGGATCATAAGCCACTGAAGGGAGTTTTTAACGTGAAAGACCCCACGTCAGGTTTAACCAAATTCCATCACAAATTATCGGAGTTTGATTACCAAATAGAGTACAAGCCCGGTAAATATAACATCAATGCAGATGCGTTGAGCCGCGTCCCGCAAGGTTGTGATGAGACTCCCAAACTACAGAGATGCAATGTAGTAACACGCGCCCAAGCAAAAAAGCTAAAGGAAAGGAAGAATCCCAGGGAAGTCAAACAAATGACTCTCCCAGAGAATCCCATTCCTTCCTGCACAGAAAAAGGAATGGAGATAACAAAACCTGAGGATATCCAGTTACTGCTACGGGATTACCATGATCCTCCTTTGGCCGGACACCAAGGAGTGATAAAAACATATAACAAGATTCGTAGGAATTTTTGGTGGAAGAACATGATGCGCGACATTAAAGTCTACATTAAGAAATGTAAGGATTATCAAACCATGAAATCGTCCCCAAACCTACGAATGCCCATGGTAATCACCGACATTGCAAAGAGGCCCTTCGACAAGGTATATTTAGATAAAGTCGGGCCTCTGGATCGAACTCCAACAGGCAATACCTATATACTAACTTTTCAAGACAATCTGACTAAGTATATAGATTGCTACGCCTTACCCAATGAGGAGGCAGTAACGCTCTTCTTTGACCAAATAGTTGCTCGGTATGGTGCTCGGAAGCAACTGGTTACCGATCAGGGAAGCAACTTCCTAAGCAGCTTGTTTAAAAACGTGTGCAAGCTGCTCCGCATCAAGAAGCTTCAAACCTCAGCGTACCATCCACAGTCGAATGGTGCTTTGGAAAGAGCCCTTCGACCACTCGTAGAATACCTCCGCAGTATTTATGGATGGAAATTCCCAATCATGGGATGGTTCCATCGTCCGCCGACCGTGCTTCCTCGACACGACCGAGGGAAGAGCGGGGACTTTTTCGTTTGTAATAATTATCGCAAAAAAACAATTTTTATTTAAATTATATTGTTTGTTTATTATAGATCGAAAAAAAGGTCACACAAAACTGGCACACTCTCGCCAGTGGTTTGGCAAAGAACACAAAGTACTTCAAAAGGAAACTTATTAAAACGGGTTTTTTCCATAAATTCCCTTTTTACAAACATGGTAATTACATTTCTAACTCCGAGAGCGGTTTTACTTTATTGTCCCGTGGTTATTTTTCGACTGACTCGAATGGTAAAACTTGCCTGCTGGCAAAGGTACAAAGTCTCTCTTTTTCATTTTCTTTCGTTCAGTTTCTTCGATGAACGAAGTCGAACCTGGGGAAAAAGGGTCATCTTCTTCTCCAGGTACCTGAAAGCCAGCAACGCGAATTATGTTTTCTTAAACTCCACTTGAGTGAAATGAAGGAAAACACTTTTAAATAAAATTTATATTTTATTCAATTTCGAATTTAACAAACGTCTGCTCTTCAGAGTGCCGTTTTGTAAACTAAACTTACTCTAACATAAAATCTTATATCTAGGTTTGTTTCTCTAGGTTGCAATATAATATCTTTATCACAATGGATATTATATTGCAATTAGTGTAATATTCATTTTCGTGTTTCCACGAGTTCTTGTTAATTGTCTTTGAGTTTGTTCACCTGGATGAAATGTGCAATTAGGTAACATATTGTAGCGAGCTTAGGGTTCGCTGGATTAATTATTTTAAAATAAATAAGAGCCGTTAAATCGATTTTGAATTAATATAACACTTTATTAGTCCGTAGTACAACCGTTACTTATACCGTACACTTAACGATTTCTTTACTTATCGCTTCCGTACTATCGTGCCTTTTACTGCTTACTTCTCACTCGAGACGTATCGCTTGCTTCTCTACTTATCGCCTGCTTCACTTCCTTTTTATAACTTATATCTTCCGCTCTGCGTGCGACGTATTTATACCGTTTTTCCTCATTCTGATTTGGTGTATCGTTTCCGTCCGTTCCATAGTCTTGAATGTTCTATTCCAGTTTTCCAGTACTTCCTAAAATAATCTAGTATTTTGTTTCGGACTTTCTCGAAGATTCCCGTACTGATTGTTATATGCGTCACAATATGTTGTGATATACATTATATTCTAATTTGGTTATTCCATATTTTACGTTTCTTTGAATTTCTGTAGTTAGTAACCTTTTGAGTTTTGTTCTTAATAATATTTCTGTCTAGACAAAATGTGTAATTAGGTTACACATTTTGGTTGATGGGTTTTTGTGTCGTCAAGGATTCTTTGACGTAACACCTCCCCCTTTTAATTCGAAACTCTCCTGAGTTTTGTTTTTAATTCAATTATATAAAAAATAAGAACAGGTAGTAAAAATGCTTATGATTATTACAATTATAATTGTCCAATTATACCAAATATATTGTTTTTTTTTCTTTTTTTTTTTTTTATTAAATTTTAGTTCTTCCATGATAGTGTGGTATTATATTTATATATTTAATTCAAATTGGTCTTCATTACAAAATGTTGTACAAATTCTTTTTCTTTATCGTTATAAATTAGAAACAAAATTTTTTTTCAAGAACACAAGTTCTTCATAATTTTTATTGGATAGAGTTGTTATAAATGAACATTTAGTTCTTATTATGTCTTTTGGGATTTTTGTGAATAAATTTATTTTCTCTTTCTTGTATTCTGCGATACCGAGTCTGATATATATATATATATATTTTTTTTTTTTCATCTTGGTTTGGTCTATAGGTTTCTCGTTTTTCATTGCGCTTGTTAATGGTTTTTTCTTTGTAGTCTTTTAAAAGTTTTTCTATTTGTTTTCTATCGACTTTCTCTTCTATTACGTCTATTGGCTTTGCTTTAATGACGGAGTGAATAGATTTATTATACCATTCTAAACATTTGAAAAGTCTTTCTTGAATTGATAATTCGGATTTTTCGGTTTCCAAAACTCTAAGTTTTTCTCCTAATGTATTATGAAATCTTTCAATATCTGAATTACCTGTATGACTATTTGGTTTTGTGAAGTGTGTTTCTACTTCTTCTAACCTTAAAAATTTCTTGATGTTAATTGAATTGAATTGGTTGTCTAAAATGATTAATTTGGGGAAACCACACATGCCGCAGCTAAACTGGTCTCCGACATACAATGGAATAAATATAGGAACCAATGCACAGGTGCCTGTCTGATCGACTTGGAAAAAGCCTTTGATACCGTCTGGATCGAAGGGTTGTATTACAAACTGGTCAGACATGGCATACATAAGCCTTTACTATATGTACTTTACGATATGTCAAAGGACAGGAGGTTCGTGGTCAAAAGTGGTAATGTGACCTCTAATAAAACGTATGGTCTTAAATCTCACGCACTCTGTGATTACGTGTTTTGTATTGCTATTTTATCTTCGCAGTAGTCGGTAAAAACCCGGCATGCCTCTGGATCGGTCTAGAGGTATCTTTCGAAGATATCCACCTTCCTACCGAAATCAAAAAAAAAAAAAAAAAAAAAAAAAAAAAAAAAAAAAAAAAAAAAAAAAAAAAAAACAGAATATTGGAAGGCCAATATTATGAAAAGAAAGAGATCATGCCCGGACGCCATATTAATAACCAAAACCGGGGAAAAAAACGTATGCAAATATACTGAAGTTTATGAAGGACAAGCCCGAGCTAAGTGAACTCGGGAATAGCGTAAATAAAGTTCGAAAGGCAGCAAAAGGTGAATTGCTGCTAGAACAGTAACGCCATCCAGAGGCCACCACCGATACACTGAAAGCAAAGGTACAACAAGTATTAAGGGAAGATGTTAATATCAAAACAGTGTCACAGGAAATCACAGTTGAGTGTCAGCTATCAATCCTGACAGCAATCGCTATAGAGTTTCCTGCGCTGAACGCGATCCCAAAGAAAACGGTAAAGAGTCTAAGAAGAAAGACAGATGGCACGCAAATTATGTTTTCTTAAAACTCCACTTGAGTGAAATGAAGGAAAACACTTTTAAATAAAATTTATATTTTATTCAATTTTGAATTTAAGAAACGTCGGCTCTTCAGAGTGCCGTTTTGTAAACTAAACTTACTCTAACATAAAATCTTATATCTAGGTTTATTTCTCTACGTTGCAATATAGTATCTTTCTCACAATGGATATTATATTGCAATTAGTGTAATATTCATTTTCGTGTTTCCACGAGTTCTTCTTTGAGTTTGTTCATCTGGATGAAATGTGCAATTAGGTAACATATGTTGTGATATACATTATATTCTAATTTGGTTATTCCATATTTTATGTTTCTTTGAATTTTTGTTATTTGTTACCTTTTGAGTTTTGTTCTTAATAATATTTCTGTCTGGACAAAATGTATAATTGGGTTATTCCATATTTTTATGTTTCTGTGAATTTTTTGTAGTTTGTTAATATACCTTTTGAGTTTTGTTCTTAATAGTATTTCTGTCTAGACAAAATGTGTAATTAGGTTACACATTTTGGTTGATGGGTTTTTGTGTCGTCAAGGATTCTTTGACGTAACACCTCCCCCTTTTAATTCGAAACTCTCCTGAGTTTTGTTTTTAATTCAATTATATAAAAAATAAGAACAGGTCGTAAAAATGCTTATGATTATTACAATTATAATTGTCCAATTATACCAAATATATTGTTTTTTTATTATTAAATTTTAGTTCTTCTATGATAGTGTGGTATTATATTTATATATTTAATTCAAATTAGTCTTCATTACAAAATTCTGTACAAATGCTTTTTCTTTATCGTTATAATTACAAACATTTTTTTTTTTAATCTTTTTGAAAGTTAAGTTGAAATGATCTTTAATATATATGTTTTATTAAGTTGATGATTATGCTATGATTATTTTCGTCAATTATTGTTGTTCCTGTCGTTGTGTGGACCAGTGTTGTTACTGTCATGATTGTAAGTATTAACGTCCAGTTGATCAAAAATGTCGTGGGTCGTTTTATATTTGTCGGGTGTATATTTTCTAGTTTAAGTTTCCATATTTAGGTTGGTCTTTGTGTCTTAATGCTTTATAATTTCTTACGTAACCTTCATCTTGGTTTGGTCTATAGGTTTCTCGTTTTTCATTGCGCTTGTTAATGGTTTTTTCTTTGTAGTCTTTTAAAAGTTTTTCTATTTGTTTTCTATCGACTTTCTCTTCTATTACGTTTATTGGCTTTGCTTTAATGACGGAGTGAATAGATTTATTATACCATTCTAAACATTTGAAAAGTCTTTCTTGAATTGATAATTCGGATTTTTCGGTTTCCAAAACTCTAAGTTTTTCTCCTAATGTATTATGAAATCTTTCAATATCTGGATTACCTGTATGACTATTTGGTTTTGTGAAGTGTGTTTCTACTTCTTCTAACCTTAAAAATTTCTTGATGTTAATTGAATTGAATTGGTTGTCTAAAATGATTAATTTGGAGAAACCACACATGCCGCAGCTAAACTGGTCTCCGACATACAATGGAATAAATGTAGGAACCAATGCACAGGTGCCTGTCTGATCGACTTGGAAAAAGCCTTTGATACCGTCTGGATCGAAGGGTTGTATTACAAACTGGTCAGACATGGCATACATAAGCCTTTACTATATGTACTTTACGATATGTCAAAGGACAGGAGGTTCGTGGTCAAAAGTGGTAATGTGACCTCTAATAAAACGTATAATATCAAGAATGGCTTGCAACAGGGTGCGGTACTCTCTCCGATTCTTTTTAACATTTACATTAGCGACTTATTAGATGCACTCCCGCAGGCTATTGCGTACGCAGACGATCTCATAATTTACAGAACAGCTCCGAAAGTTGAGATCATAAATAGTTTAATACAGCGAGATTTCAACAACGTGCAGCGCTATTGCGATGACTGGAAACTTAAGATCAACTTCCAGAAATGTGAAGCCATCCTATTTAGAACCCCATTATATAAAGCCACGAACGACACAAGGAAAAACTGGCGAAAGCTAGTTATCGTGGGACCGCATGGAGATAAACTGGAAACCAAGAGTTTAGTTAAATACCTGCGCATCTGGTTAGACCAATATCTGTATTTCAACAGACATGTAGAGGCTGCTCTGATCAAGACTAGAAAAACGTTTGCTATGACAAGGAGGCTATTTCACAGTAGCCAACTTGACAGCAGGGTAAAAGTCATATGCTACATGACGCTAATCAGGCCAATGCTCATATATGGCTGTCCAGTATGGTTTAACATAGGTCCAAATTTGATGGAAAAGATTCGGGTGTTCGAAAGGAAGTGTCTGAGAACCTGTCTCAGATTATATCGAACACCGGAAACGGAATACAAAAAGTACTACTCAAATGAGACTTTATATAATGAAGCCTGCATAAATAGGGTGGATAATTTTATGATTAAATTAATCAGAGGACATATTGCGAGAGCAATATGCTCGTCCAATGACCTAATTTTCGGGGCTTATTATCCAAATACCCTGTACTATGAGAACGTGCGTCGCAACGGTTTTGTTCCACCAGAGGCGTTCCTTGATTTGGACATGAAAGGGCTTATACAGGATAGATCCGGAATTCCGCTGATCTATCATGTAAGTAGATCATCCGTAGACGGGCGATTGTGCTACGACCGGGAAGTAACGCGCACCGAAGAAGAGCTCCTGCGCTTCAGTAGGGCTATCTCCCACAGAGACCGGGACGATAGTATTAGACAGCGTCAACAGTTCTGGTGGTTGAATGGCATATAAAGACCTGGATACCAAAGTCGGTATAGAATCACACTATCATCAGCTAGCTTACATAGACTTAGCTTTTCTAGAATTAGGGTAGTATAAGATTTAAGTTAAGTTAAGCTAAGTGATTTTACATAAAATAAAAAAAAATAAAAAAAAAAAAGTAGATAAGTTTAGGTAAGTTAAGTAAGTTAAATTTTAAGAAAAAAACAAAAAACAAAAAAATTGACAAAGTTTTTCAAATTTTTCTTTGTCTTTCAAATAATTATAAGGATTGCCACAAAGTTCTGTCGCCGAAAGGCAAATTATACAAATATTAAGTAATGTTTAGCTTAGAGCGTCTGCGAAGGACCAGTAAGTTATTATATAAGCTATTTAAGCTAGAATTTACGCATTTTTTGTCTAGCCTTTAATTTAGAAACTAAGAATATAGAAAGAAAATAAAAAAATGTTTAAAAAAAAAAAAAAAAAAAAAAAATGATTAATTTGGGTTTGCCTTTAATGGAAAAGTATAGTCGTATTTTTTCAATGATTGTAATGCTATTTCTGTTTTCTAAATTTAGTATTACTGCATGTTTTGAGAATTTGTCGATAAATGATAAAAAGCTATGTCTCTTGTTTATATATACATCGAGGTGAACTATCTGATTTACGTTATTGGGGGTTTCAGTTATATGGAACTTTGGTTTTATTGGTTTCCTATCATATTTTGCTTTATTGCAAGTATCGCAATTGTTAATATACTTTTGGATATATGTTTTTAAATTTTTGAAATATATAATTTTTAATAGTCCTTCGTAATTTTCGTTAATTCCTGTATGTCCTGTTTCGTTCCTATGATATTTTGCAATGTATCTATATGTTTCGTCTTCATTCGTCATGTCTTTTGCATGATAGGTGCATTTATAAAATTTCAACTTTGTATTGAATAGTTTGATTAATTTTTGTTGTACTTTGTTATATATATGGTCAGAAAGTTCTGAAAAAAATCCTATTTTCCCTGATTTTAAAAATCTGCGAAATCTATCAGTCATGAAGTTGTTTTAAATGTCATTTGTACTTATGTAAATTTTTCGTTTGTCTTCTATAATTTCGAATCTTTTGTTTTAGTATGTGTCAATATAATTTGTGTCTAGAATCTATGAACAACTGTTTCTAAGATTGGAAAATGATCATTTTGTTCTTCTTCTTGTGAGTGTATTGTTGCAGCTGTGCTCATGTTATCATTTTGTTCTTCTAAATCTATGGTATTTATTTCTCCTGTATTTGCATTTATTCTGGATAGAAAGTCTGCAACTTTGTTTTCTGTGCCCTTAATGTAATTTATATTTATGTCGTATTCTCCAAGTTTAAGCAACCATCTTTGTAATCTAAGGTTTATATCTTTCCCTTTATGTTTACTTTGGAGCCATTTGAGAGGTTGATGATCCGTGAATAGATCGAAAGTTCTATCATAAATATATGGGCGAAAGTAGTTAACGGCCCAAACGATAGCAAGAAGTTCTTTTTCCGTTGTGGAGTATTTTTTCTCATGGTCGAGTTCTACTTGCAAAACTTAGTGTGTGGTTGTCCTGTGTAAGGAATGCGCCTAAAGCAAAATCGCTGGCGTCCGTTATTAACTTAAATCTTTTGTTGAAATCTGGATATTTTAAAATTGATACTTCCATGAGCAATATTTTAAGCTTCTGAAATGAATCTGTATATTGAGGGTCTTTTTTATCAATTTTAGAATTTGTCTTCAAATACTTTATCATACCGCGGGCAACCTTTGCATAGTCTTTAATAAACTTGCGATAGTATCCGGTCATTCCCAGGAATGATTTTATTTGTTTTTGGGTTTCCGGTAATTTAAGCTTCTGTATATTTTCAATTTTATTCATATTAGGTTTAATACCTTCTGTTGTCAGAGTGTGACCTAAATATTCTGTAGTTCGACTAAAGAAATTACACTTATCAATTTGAATGTTCAGATTATGTTCTCTAAGTTTATTGAACACTTTTTCTATATTTACAGTGTGTTCTTCTAAGGTCGTACTAAAAATAAGAATATCGTCCAGATAAACTACGCAAATTCGATTAATGTGCTCTCTTAAAACTGCATTTATTAGTCTTTGGAAAGTTGCAGGGGCATTTTTGAGTCCAAACGGCATTCGTATAAACTCATAATGTCCAAGAGGCGTTGAAAATGCGGTTTTCTTTCTGTCATCTTCTTTGACTAATACTTGATGAAATCCTTTGGCAAGGTCCAAGGTAGTGAAGTATTGTAATCGCCCTAATTTTTCCAATATAGTTTCTATGTTAGGGATTGAATATTTGTCTGATATAGAAACTTCGTTAAGTTTTCTATAATCGATCACTATTCTCCATTTATTTTCACCAGAATTATCGATTTTCTTCGGAACAATCCATAATGGTGAGTTGTATGGTGAATTACTTTCTTTGATGATACCTTGTGACAACATTTCTTTTATTTGTCTATTTATTTCTGTTTCATGTATTTGGGGATATCTGTATATTTTTGAGTATAGAGGTTTTTCTACAGAGGTTATAATTTCATGTTGGATCTCGTGAGTATGTGAAAGTTTTTGTCCTTCTTGGTAAAAGAGATCTCTATTTTTGTTAATTAATTTTCGTAGTTCCCTTTTTTCTTCCCTATTCATGTCTTCGCGTTCTAATTTTTCTAGTTTTAGTTTAGGTTCTTCTAACGTATGTATTTCCTCGTATTTGAGTGGGCAAGAGTTAATGAATTTCGTTTTTGTGCTATTTATTTCTATGTATTCCTCTTCTAAGTTAATTATTGCTTGCAGAGGTTTGAGTAGGTTTTGACCTATAAGTCCATCGAATGGTTTATTATAAAAAGGAGTTAATTCCCAACGCATATAGCTCTTCTCATTGAACTCGTTTGGCAATGGTGTTATTATCTCAGTGTTTATTGAGATTTGTCCGTTAAGAGTGTTACAGGGGATTGTGTTTTCTAATTTTATTCTTTTGTAATATGGCAGTTTGTCTGAGTTTAGAAAAGTGGTTGTTGACCCTGGGTCTATTAGGCATTTTAATTTGTCATTACCTATTGTCAATTCGATTACTGGTAAAGTTCCTGTTAAACTGGTCACTTGAATATGTTCATGGTCCAAGTTTTGATTTGTGTTGTAGATATGGTCCACTTGCATTGGTTCAACCGAATTGTTTCTTGCCTGGGTGTAATTTCTGCCTGTATAGTTTGTCTGATTTCGTCTTGTTTGATTAGAGTTATTCGGAAAACTTTGGTTCCAGTTTGTATTGTGATGGTATGTGTTGTTGGTATTGTAGTTATTGTTATTATGTTGTCTCATTCGGTTGGAATTGTTTCCGTATGTATTGTGATTATTTTGTCTAGTTCGCCTAGAATTGTTTTCGTATGTATTGTTATTATTTTGGCTAGTTTGCCTAGAATTGTTTTCGTATGTGTTGTTGTATTGGTATGTATTATTTCTATTGTAATAAAGTGTTGGGTCGTTATTGTCTCTTTGTAGGTTTTCTCTATAGTCATTATGTCTGGAGTATTGATTTCTATTAAAATTTTGGTTGTTAGGTCTATTTGTTCTATTTTCGTAATTATTTGGTTTGTTATAATGTCTAAGCATTCCTGTTTCTTCTAAAGTATAATATGTTTCTCTAAGTGTTTCTATGTTCCTACTGTAAATTATACTTGATAAATTGGGGTTAATTCCATTTAAAAATATTTTTAGTATAAGGTATTCATTCGACGTTGGGGAAAATTCGCTAGGTTTTTTCTCATCGAGTTCGTATTTACCGTTTAATTTATCTAATATTCTCCGGAGATCCCTATAGTATGAGCTTACGGATGAATTGTTACATGTCACTGCTTCATGGTGCAATTTGTGATATGTTTCCCTAATTCCGAAGTTTTTAATTAATTCTGCTTTTATCCCTTCCCATGTGGGATTGGGTCCTAATGTCCTTATGCAATGGAGAGCGGCTCCTTGAATTTTATTGCGGACATGTCGTTGATAAATGAAATTTTTCAACGCTTGGTTTTCATTAAAGAGTGGCAGGATAAGCTCTACGTCCCTTATAAAGGAGGGCAAGTCATATCTTCCATCTCCGTGAAATTCTTTTTTTTTCGCGGCTTCCCTTATTAATTCGACTGCCGGTATTTCGTCTGACATTTTTTTTTTTTTTGTAAAAAGGTTTTCTATATTTTTAAGAAAAAAAAATTCTTTCTCGATAGCACTAATTAAAACCAAAAGACATGAAACTAACTTATTTTCTAAACAGTGTATGAATTTATAAATGTACAGTGTATGAATTTATGAATATAAATCTAATATTTAAAATACGTGTTGCTCACTTTTACTTCCTCCTTTGTAGTGATGTTCTTGGTGTTGTACGGCTTGCAATTAGAGATGAGGTGGGGTTCTTCTTACCCTTGTTGTTCACGAATTCTTTTTGTTGTTGTTGTTGGGGTGTTTGTCACCCTTTAATTGTCTTTCTTTTTTTTTTATTTACACCAAAACTTTATTTACTAATTTTCTAGAAACTGTTACTATTTCCAAAATTCCGTCACTTTTACTTAATAATTTAGTTAAATGTTACTGTTTATTTAATAATTTTCAATAATTGTTTTGTCTTTTGATTAAACACCAAAACTGTATTTAATAATTTTCTATAATTGTTTCTCTTTTGATTAAATACCACGCGAATTATGTTTTCTTCTTTATTTTATCTTTATGAGAATAAGACGCCTTTAATTTTAACTTTAAGTCTTCTACTTTGAATATTGTTCATTTAATTCCTCACGGTACACTATTTTTTTTTTTTATTTTAATGGTTAACCGGGAAAGTTGTGAATTTCGTTCGATTTGAAGCACTTTTCAATTTCAGCTAGTTTTTTTTTTGTTTTTTATTTATTTAATAAAATAATTCACCCTACTTATCGCGTAAGTTATATGTTCGATTTATCATCTTCGGATGATAAGTTAACCGACTGCGCCAATTATGTTTTCATAAACTCCACTTGAGTGAAATGAAGGAAAACACTTTTAAATAAAATTTATATTTTATTCAATTTCGAATTTAACAAACGTCTGCTCTTCAGAGTGCCGTTTTGTAAACTAAACTTACTCTAACATAAAATCTTATATCTAGGTTTGTTTCTCTAGGTTGCAATATAATATCTTTATCACAATGGATATTATATTGCAATTAGTGTAATATTCATTTTCGTGTTTCCACGAGTTCTTGTTAATTGTCTTTGAGTTTGTTCATCTGGATGAAATGTGCAATTAGGTAACATATGTTGTGATATACATTATATTCTAATTTGGTTATTCCATATTTTACGTTTCTTAGATTTTTTGTAGTTAGTAACCTTTTGAGTTTTGTTCTTAATAATATTTCTGTCTAGACAAAATGTGTAATTAGGTTACACATTTTGGTTGATGGGTTTTTGTGTCGTCAAGGATTCTTTGACGTAACACGCGTGAGTATCCTTTCGCCAATCACAATCGAGCAGCTGCTATGGTTGCTCGATTTTGTGTTATGGCTTGTGCGACAAGAATTTGTCCTTCTTAGCAGCTGCTGGTTGCTTAATTTGATCTCAGAATCGTCACGTCGAGTATTTGCTATATTTGCTTTTAACGATTCTGGGATCGTTATATTAGACAACCGCAGCAGATTTTTGGCAATCTTTTATGAAAATGAGATAATGGTGGGATATGTGTAATGTATGGGAAAAGGGGATAATGGATGGGATATATCTGAGAAGTGGGTTTAGATTAACATGTGGATAAATCTAATATATGAGATAGATATTTAATATGGAAATGGGTATAGATTAATATGGGGATACATCTAATATATGTAGTAGATATATAATATGGAAATGGGTATATTTGGATTGTGGGAGGATGGTAGGGCTTCGGGAGCACTACACCCCACCCTCCTTTGAGAAAGAAAACTATTCTTGAAGAAAATAATTTTCTTGGTCTTATTTGATGAAAAATGTACGGTAGCATATTTTAAGAGAGCTTTCTCTGCGCTTGCTCGGAGTTCAGGCATTAGGAGGCTTTTTTTTTTCTTCTTGGGATTTTTTTCGAAATCGTTTAATGGCAAGAGGTTAACAAAAAAAATGGTTTCTTCCATTTATAATAGTTCTCTTCATTGAGAATGTAATATTTATCTTATAAATTTTTTCTTAAAGTTTATTTAGTTTTACTATTTTACAAATTTTTTTTTTTTCAATTCTTTAATAATAATGGGTTAACAAAAGAAATGGTTTCTTCCATTTATAATATTTCTCTTCATTGAGGAATTGGTGTTCATTTTATTATTAATTACGTGCTTGTTTATAATATTTTTTCCGTATATGTTATATGGTGTTCTTCTTTCCAAAACAAATTTAAGCTACTTATAATTTTTTTCACGATTTATTCGTACAGTTTTCATCTTTATCTGTATAGATTATATGGTGTTTTTCTTTCCAAAATATATTGTAGCGAGCTTAGGGTTCGCTGGATTAATTATTTTGAATAAATAAGAGCCGTTAAATCGATTCTGAATTAATGTGACACTTCATTAGTCCGTTAATAACAACCGTTACTTTTTACCGTACACATAACGATTTCTTCACTTATCGCTTCCGTAATTATCGCGTATTTTACTGCTTACTTCTTATTACCGCACTTATCGCTTGCTTCACTTTCTACTTCTTACTCATCTCCATGATCTGTGTGCGACTTATTTATACCGTTTACTCACATTCTGATTCGGTGTTTCGATTCCGTCCGTTCCATAGTCTTGAATGTTCTATTGTTGATAGTCTCCAGTTTTCCATTACTTTATAGAATATTCTAGTACTCTGTTTCGGACTCTCTAGAATATTCTAGTACTGATTGTCATATGCGTCACAATATTTAAGCTACTTATAATTTCTCACGATTTATTCGTACAGGTTTCTCTGTGAATTTTTGAGAAATTCTTCATACTTTTTCGGTTTTATGGTTATATGTTCTCTTTAATTTTAGTTTAAGCCCATTATTGGTTAGGATGTTTTCAGACGCTATCTGGTTAGTGGTATTGAGTGTATATTTGATTTATTTATTCAGAGAATATTTTTATGTTATTATTGTGTAGAATTTTGGATTTTATTTATATGTTCATACACGTATACCTATATGTGAATAATAAGGAAAGCCCGTTGGTTTCATTTGAAGTTTTTCTTTAAATTTATGGAAAATTTTCCATACTTTTTGTGCGGAATTGGTTCTTCCAGGCACTGTGCCTTTGTGCACTTCGTCGTGAGAAATTTTATTTTTTTCGTCACGGTTCTCACGATTTTTTGTATAGTTAGTCTTACTTTCCGCTGAGACTCCTTGTTCCTTCATATTAGAGCAAGTTCTCTCTACTTCTTTCGGTTTTAGTTTTGAGATAAGTGTTAAAATGTGGATTATGGAAAGGAAGAAGAGGAGGGTGAGGGCAATCGAGTACCTTAAGAGGAAAACTGGAAAACGAATGTTAAGTTGTATTGTTTTGGTGGTTAAGTTATCCTCAGTCTTATTATCTGCTGAGACTTTCTGTTCCTCAGTCTTACTGGTTGCTGGGATTTTCTATTCCTCACTCTTACTATCTGCTTGCTGAGACTTTCTGTTCCTCAGTCTTACTGGCTGCTGGGATTTTCTGTTCCTTAGTCTTACTGGCTGCTGGGGCTTTCTGTTCCTCAGTCTTATTGGCTGCTGGGATTTTCTGTTCCTCAGTCTTATTATCTGCTGGGACTTTCTGTTCCTCAGTCTTACTGGTGTAGCGATCCTAAATCGCCACTCCCATCCAAACCCCCAACATCTCCAATACCTCCCATAACCCAAATTCCATATTGAATCATATGGGCGACGAATTAAACCAAAAGTTAATTCGTCGCGCATTGATTCAATTCCTAAAATCCTGACATCATGAAATGCTCAATTCAAAACGCATTTCATGATTTCCCTTCCAGGAACCCCTTCAAATAAATTCTTAACAATTTCTTGAACACAATTCCAATTGAAGCATACAAAATCTTGTGTGTGCTTCTTGGAATTTTCACATTAAAAAAGTTGACAATTCTCAACGCAGAATAGAATAAAAGGACGACAAATTTCAATTTCGTAATCAGTCTAGTTCCGAAGGGCGAACCGCCGACAATCAACCTAATTCTCAAATAAAAACTTTAATACAACTAAAAAGCAATTAGCAGCTAAAAGTAAAATGAAGACATCAAATAAAAAATAAATAAAAGAACTTAATAAAATCGTCTTTCAACCTTGGACCCCGGGAACAATCGGATCTCCCCAAGGGAAGATCTCCCCAAAGGAGGTAAGAATTAAGATCTAACTTAAAAATATAACCTCCACACTGGCTGCTGGGACTTTCTGTTCCTCAGTCTTACTGGCTGCTGGGACTTTGACATAATTTTGTTTCAGTATTCGAGTTCTATGCTTTTCAAAATTATTTCTTTTTATGTTTTGGGTTTTGTTTGAATCCAACTGAGGATCTGGGTAGGTGGATCGTGATTCACATAATGGCTCATCACGGCTTAGGCTTGATGCTCCGTTCATAGAGCTGTATGTCTTTCCTCGATACTCACCATCATTACCCGTGGGCAATGACTCCCTTCCCTCTGTATGGTTCAAATTACTATTGTAAATTGGAATTTTCAAAATGTGTTCCTTATAGTCGATCACGCATTTTTATTTGCATAAGAAGTCGTTTCCTATTATACCGTCATATGGCAGATTTATCTGTTCGGTAAGTAGGTGGAAAGGATGATTCAAAAACATGGTGTGATCCTTGGTTTTAAACTCTAGGATACCACTTACCATCCCTAGGGTTTTTAATGAATCCCCTGTTAAAGTAGAAAATGTGTAGATTTTGTCTTCTTTTTTCTGACTTCTTAAACAAGGTGATTTTAAGAGGCTTATGTCGGCTCCGGTATCAATCAGAAGGGTCGCATATCTTTTATCCGAGGGACTAAATTTGAGACGTATGGCGGGTTCCTTGAATTCTGGACAAAATGATACGTGGAATCTCAGATTTAGTTGGTCGTTTTGTGTATGTCGTCCGTGGTAATCATTCGAGGGGAATTGCCGCACGTCTCCTCCTGAATTACCTCGTTTCCCGATTCTCGTACCTGTTTGATATTTGCATATCGGACACCTTGGTTGTCGTGGTGTTTCGTAGTGTTTGCGGGTCCCAACTTCTCACCAAAACGATTGTCCGCACTTGCAGTGTTCTCCTTAAATGGGTTTCGCGTTCCGCTTTGAAGGTAATTTGGAAATGGCCCATTCCTAGATAGCCGCAGTCTACATTCGCCTTGCGTGTGATTAGGCTTCCCACAGTAGCTGCACGTGAGGTACTGTACTTCCTTTTTCATGGGTTGCCTATTCTGGAAGCTCGGGAGTTGCATATTTCGGTAGCACGTTTCCTGGGAATGACCTAACTTACCGCAAGTTTGACAGACTATTTTAGTAGGATTAGGGGACCTGCTCTGAAATTTGTCATGCGTTTGTGAAGTGCTGTCTATACGTGCAGCATGGGCTTCCACATGTGCTATTGAATATTTGTTGTATAATTCAATTTACACTATTGTTTATCTTTTTTAATTCAATTACACGTGTTTTCATTCTCTGTGTGTTTTTTTTTTTTGTTTCGGTAGGAAGGTGGAAATCTTCAAAAGATACCTCTAGACCGATCCAGGGCATGCCGGGTTTTTACCGACTAAAACCGAAATGCACAGCATACTCTTAGTCATGTCAGTCTATGAGCGCATACATTATAGTGGAGGTGTTGACACTGGTTATGAGTTTCCTTATGTGGGGCCGGGATCCTTCAACATTGGGTAGCAGTCTCGCCAAAACTTTGCATACTCTTGCCGTTTTTTCACTCGTTTTCCTCAGGTGTTCCTTGAAGCTCAACCTGTTGTCGAGTATAACACCAAGATATTTAATATAGGGACTGGATCTAATTATTTTTCCTTCTATTTCCAAATCAAGGTGTTCAACTTTCTTGCGGCTGCTTATTAAAACTGCCTCCGTCTTATGTCCAGCTAATTCCAGTCCGGCCATATCTAGCCAGCATTTAATGCTCTGGACTGCTTGGGAGCAAATATTCTCCAGGTCATCTAGATGTTTAGCGACGGCTACTACACGTCATA
Organism: Microdon myrmicae; assembly: GCA_963931805.1. Classification (NCBI taxonomy): domain Eukaryota; kingdom Metazoa; phylum Arthropoda; class Insecta; order Diptera; family Syrphidae; genus Microdon; species Microdon myrmicae. The sequence continues at coordinate 22,476,275 of OZ007497.1, forward strand.
TTTACTTTTGCGTATCACATTCCTCAACTCTTTCCGTTTGTTGACGAATTCCGCATGCAACTGTGGGTAGGTGTTACGGTTTCTTGCTCTTTGTTGCAAGCGTCTTAACCTGTTGCACTCCGATCGCGCATGGGCGATTTCTGAGTTCCACTAATACACTGATTTGATAGCCCCTGCTGGTTGTCTTTTTCGTAGCATAGAAGCATCACATGCGGTAGTTAGCCACTTCATGACTTTTGCAGCCTGCCTGTTCGCACCGGCCTTTCATTTTTCATTTTTTAAACATTTTTTTATTTTCTTTTTATATTCTTATTTTCTAAATTAAAGGCTAGACAAAAAATGCTTAAATTCTAGCTTAAATATCTTATATAATAACTTACTGGTCCTTCGCAGACGCTCTAAGCTAAACATTACTTAATATTTGTATAATTTGCCTTTCGGCGACAGAACTTTGTGGCATAACTTATAATTATTTGAAAGACAAAGAAAAATTTGAAAAACTTTGTAAATTTTTTTTTTTTTTTTTTCTTAAAATTTAACTTACTTAACTTACCTAAACTTATCTACTTTTTTTTTTTTTTTTTTTTTTTTTTTTTTTTTTTTTTTTTTATGTAAAATCATTTAACCTAACTTAACTTAAATCTTATACTACCCTAATTCTAGAAAAGCTAAGTCTATGTAAGCTAGCTGATTATAGTGTGATTCTATACCGACTTTGGTATCCAGGTCTTTATATGCCATTCAACCACCAGAACTGTTGACGCTGTCTAATACTATCGTCCCGGTCTCTGCGGGAGATAGCCCTACTGAAGCGCAGGAGCTCTTCTTCGGTGCGCGCTACTTCCCGGTCATAGCACAATCGCCCGTCTACAGATGATCTACTTACATGATAGATCAGCGGAATTCCGGATCTATCCTGTATAAGCCCTTTCATATCCAAGTCAAGGAACGCCTCTGGTGGAACAAAGCCGTTGCGACGCACGCTCTCATAGTATAAGGTGTTTGGATAATAAGCCCCGAAAATTAGGTCATTGGACGAGCTTATTGCTCTCGCAATATGTCCTCTGATTAATTTAATCATAAAATTATCCACCCTATTTATGTACGCTTCATTATATAAAGTCTCATTTGAGTAATACTTTTTATAGTCCGATTCCGGTGTCCGATATAATCTGAGACAACTTCTGAGACACTTTCTTTCGAACACCCGAATCTTTTCTATCAAATTTGGACCTATGTTGAACCATACTGGGCAACCATATATGAGCATTGGCCTGATTAGCGTCATGTAGCATATGACTTTTACCCTGCTGTCAAGTTGGCTACTATGAAATAGCCTCCTTGTCATAGCAAAAGTTTTCCTCGCTTTGAGCAAAGCAGCCTCTACATGTCTGTTGAAATATAGATATTGGTCTAGCCAGATGCCCAGGTATTTAACTAAACTCTTGGTTTCCAGTTTATCTCCATGCGGTCCCACGATAACTAGCTTTCGCCAGTTTTTCCTTGTGTCGTACGTGGCTTTATATAATGGAGTTCTAAATAGGATGGCTTCACATTTCTGGAAGTTGATCTTAAGTTTCCAGTCATCGCAATAGCGCTGCACTTTGTTGAAGTCTCGCTGTATTAACCTATTTATGATCGCAACTTTCGGAGCTGTTCTGTAAATTATGAGATCGTCTGCGTACGCAATAGCCTGCGGAAGTGCATCTAATAAGTCGCTAATGTAAATGTTAAAAAGAATCGGAGAGAGTACCGCGCCCTGTTGCAAGCCATTCTTGATATTATACGTTTTATTAGAGGTCACATTACCACTTTTGACCACGAACCTCCTGTCCTTTGACATATCGTAAAGTACATATAGTAAAGGCTTATGTATGCCATATCTGACCAGTTTGTAATACAACCCTTCGATCCAGACGGTATCAAAGGCTTTTTCCAGGTCGATCAGACAGGCACCTGTGCATTGGTTCCTACATTTATTCCATTGTATATCGGAGACCAGTTTAGCTGCGGCATGTGTGGTTTCATGACCCGCCTTAAAGCCAAACTGGTTGTTTGGAATAATGCTATTGTCGTCTACCCATTTTAGCAGAGCTTTGTTAATGATTTTTTCAAATACTTTACTGATGCTTGGGAGTAAACTTATCGAACGCATGTTCATTGGGTTTGTACAGTCTTTGCCCTTTTTTGGGATGGGCTGAATGATAGCCGTTTTCCAACGCGCGGGATAATATGCATTATTCAACGCGTTGTTAAACAGGACCGTGTATATATCTATTGCCTTTGGGGGCAGGTTCTTGAGTACGATGTTAGGTACTCCATCTATTCCCACTGACTTTTTGCTTCTTAATGAGTCGAAGATACTCTGGATTCCTTCCCTTGTGATTAAAAGGCTATTAGCCCCACCATTGGCATTAATGTCGATTGACAGATTATCGTCACTGAATTCCGTAAAACCAGGATTCTCCGATTGCCAATGTGAAATTTCATTCCGGAGGTGCAGGTGATTCAGTCGAATTCTGTCCTCCAGGTCATTGTTTCGGCGAATGCTTTCATTCACCTTGTACATTTCCTGAAAGACAGCTCCCACAGCGTTCGCCTTCTCCAAAGGATCTTCGATCACGAAGAGCTCACTATTGAAGATAGCGTTCTCTGTATCTATGCCAATGTTGGTTAGCAGCTGCTTGTTTACCTCGGTACGTGGAATTTGGAGACACTGAATCTCGTTTTGATTATTTCTCCTGAATATTTTATTTATTTGTGGGAACATATTCGGGTTATTAGTTTTTATAGCTCGAATTCTGTTGTTCCAATACAAATTTGTTGCTAATCTATAATTAGCTTTAAGTAATTGTTGGAGGTTTTTTAATTGAGATTTCAGTGATATTATCTCCTGGTCTTGTCTGTCTGTAAACTGTCTGTGTAATTGTTTTAATTTCGATAGCAGTCTGCTCTTTTTCTTGTGGAGTGCGTTTATTGTTGCGTTTCTGTACATGTTAATGTGATCTGTAACTGTTGTTTTGGGAATTGTTTTGTCCATTGTTTGTTTTACGGCTTCGTCCATTTGTTGAATGTATTTGTCGATTTCGTCATTAGTCAGGTTTCTGTTTACTGGCAGATTAAAGTCATTCGAACGAAGTTCTCTTGTTAATGATCTGGTGAACCGCGGCCATCGCATTGCCCCGTAGTTATAGGGTTGCGGGGTCACGAATTCCTCCAGATCTGCGAGCTCGCTCGGAAGCTCTATTACTGCCGTGAATGCACAGTGGTCACTGTCGTATTCAATTGTCGGTAAACAGTTTGTGTTTCGTCTGTTGGTGTTAAGTAATCTCAGTCGTGAGTCGATTAGCAAGATATCTAAGAACGATCTACCTCTGGGGAACGATGGATATTTCGTACTAGCAGGTCAGTTCTATATTCAATATGATACTGATCTAACCAACCAGCCAACTGATTTCCTCTGGCATTAGATATATAATTTCCCCAATTTCTATGCTTGGCGTTCATATCTCCCCCTAGGATAAAGTAATTTTTGTCCAGGTGCAATTGTAAGCATCGAAAGAGTGTCTCGAGCTCCGCTATAAATAGGTTTTGTTGGTGCTCCTCAGGTGCGTAGACCGCAATCGCATACAAACCCCTTCCTTGCTGAAGGGGTATGCGGACGATACAGGCTTCCAGCATCCGGAACCTGCGCACTTCTCCACTATATATTACTTTATGATTGATCCCTTTTCTAATAAAGATTGCGACACCCCCCCCTTGAGAGGAGTTAGGTCGATCTCTTCGTATAATATCGTAGTTTTTATGTCCTATCTTATGTCTCTGGTTTAACTTTGTTTCCCCCGCCAGAAGTACATCAGGTTGTTCCTCTTGCAACAGGTTAAAAAGATTGGCTCTTCTCTCAGTTCTTATTAGTGAATTTACATTCACGACAAGAGCTTTTATTGATGTTGTGATTAGAGGGTTTATATCGACTTGTTATTTAGACTGGGCAAATGCGAGTAGATCTCGTTTATTTGGCTTTGTAGCTGTGTCATCTGTCTCTGCAGATTGAGCAGGATTGCGAACACGTCCGCTTGCGGTGTTGTTTCAGTCTGTGTGGGAGTATTTGTGGCTACCTGTGATGTAGCCTGATTTGGTGTTCTCCCACCCGAAGCAACTTGTGCGTACGACCGCTGCGATGTTACGGGCATTGTTGAAGTACGAGCTGGCTCTGTGTTTTTTTGCCGGGTCACACTTCTTGCCATTATTTCTCGGAATTTAGGACATCCTCGATAGTTAGCGGGGTGTCCCTCATTCCGACACACTGCGCACTTTAGAAGGGCTTTGTCTTCTACCCGTTCTTTTCCCAGAGGGCATTCTTCTGCCTTATGGTCCTTTCCGCACTTTACGCAACGGCGCTGCATTTCACAGTTAGCCGCCGAGTGACCAAACCTTTGGCAACGTAGACATTGCAGGATGTCTCTGCCTTTTTTTAATTTGTCCCATGTGACCATTTGATGATCCAAGACTGAAATTTTTCTTAGACCACCAATCCTACTGTTGGGTGTTAATTGCACCAAAAAGAAGGGTAGCTTGCGGTTTTCCCTTCTTGCCTTGGGTGTGGTGAATGGTTTTACCGCGGTAAACTCGAGATCTTCGTGCTTCAGGTTTTGAAGCATTTCGAGCAGAGCCTCCGGTTCCATTTCAGGGTCGACACCCTTTAATAGAACCGTTACGCTCTTCGTTTGTTTCGGCGTGAACGAGTAAAATTCCGCGGTGGCTCTTTTTAAGACCTCTTTAATTTTGTCGTGGTCTGCCACCGTATATGTTTGAATGGCGTGCCTGTTACCCGTCAGTCTTTTAACTGCAAAATTGTTACCTATGGCTAGCTTACAAAGACTTACCAATTCCTTACAGTCAACATCTATGGTGTTGATTGGTGGCATCTTTATTTTTCCGCTGTTATTGTTGCTTTGCTGCTGCTGTGTTGCTTGCTGGTTCGTTGATCGCTTTTGTGTTAATTGTTGCTGTTGCTGTTGCTGTTGATGGTGCTGATGTTGAAGTTGATGTTGCTGTTGATGGTGAGATTGTTGCTGTTGGCCGACTTTTGGCTTTAGCTTTTGAAGTTGTTGCTGGTTTTGTTCTTGTTCGAGCGCCGCTATTTTTTTCTTTCGGCGTCTCTCTTGTAATCGGGCTCTTGCCATCGCCAGTTTCGCCTCCAATTCACTTATCTCTTCCTCTTCATCCTCAGACTCTGAGGATGCAAGAGAAGCGAATGAATTATTTGCCCCATATATGTTAAAATTGGAGGGGAAGGGGAGCTCACTGTCGTCCGCCAATTGTTGATCTCCTTTATCCATCGTCAATTTCGCGGTTTTGCTTCGCGTCACAATGGAGTTTTTCGGGGCGCCTTTTCGTTTGTGCGTTGTCGTGTTCTTATCGTCCTCCGTATTCATTCTGGTTCTTTCCAGTTTGTTTTCATTAAAAAAAAACAAAGGCGACCTTTTGAACCACGGCGACTTGATTTCTCCTGCAAGCTGAGTTGAACTCGCCTACCGCCTGCTAAGAGTCAGTAAGCTTGCACTCGCGCCAAACGATGATTTAAAAATTGCTTTCTTAACAAGCAATATATTGTTTGTTTTAATTTTCGCGTTTGCGACCGCAGTGTTATCTTTTTATTGTTTTTGTTTTTATTGTCGCGAACACTTTTGCACCTCACTCAACTGTTTTTATATGCACTTATTTTGATTTTATTTAATGCATTTATACCGGTACACCTGGTAAATACAGATTGCTTAACGAGCAATCTATTTTAATTTTTGTTTTTTGCGCTTGCGACCGAGGTAATATATTATGTTTCTTATAGTTGATTATTATTTTATTTTTCGCACTTCACTGCAATATGCACATTTGCTTTTAGGTTTTATTTTAATTTATGTGTTTTTAATTCACTTAGTATTTACAATTAAGTTTTTACGTTTATTATTTGTTTTGTTTGGTTTCTGAATTTCATTGTTTTGACTATCTTCACTGTTTTAATTTTGGTCACCACATGTCTATTGAATTTAAACTTTTGGCGTGAACTCGAGTATATTTATTGTTTGTCGCGCTTGTTACATTAATATTTAGTTTACTGGTGTGTCCTTGTTGTCTTTTGTTTGTGAATTCTTAGGAATTGTATTTGTTGTCAAAAATTGCTTTTGACATACTTTTACTTTTTAAATATGTAGTCACTTCACTTTTTAACTGGCGCACTGTTAAACTGGTGTTCTCTGTAAGAGAGTTCGCGGGTGATTCGCACCGGCCTCTGCGTCAAACTGTGCGATTTGGTCTTCCAGTATATAACCTGTGTGTGTGTGTGTGTAAAATGCTATATGCAAATTCTTTAACAAATGTATGTATTATTATAATAATTACATGTAAAAAGTTGTTACAAAATTAATTTTAAGTCTCACTTAAATGTACACATTAAAATTACGGTTAATAAAAAGTTTAAAAAAAATTGAAAAAAACGATTTGCTCATGCAGTAGTTTGTAGATTGTTTTCCTCGTCCTATGAAGAGTTGAAGTACGTATTTCTACCACCGCTCGTCAGCGCTGGTATGTGGTCCGTCTTAAAACAGCAGTTTATTGTTTCGAGCGGCAGGATCGCCAGTTAATCTCGTACCTCACAAATAAGGAAAAACAATTGTTTTTTTGTTTCACCCAACTTGGTTCCACAACTAACTTTTATTTGCTTAGCACTTAATTCTAGAAGAGAGTATCTCATATGTACCTCTTGGATTACTTGGAAATTATAGAGAAGGAATCTGAGCAGCAAATTCCTTTTATATGTTTTCATCTTAACAGACGGAGATTATTTTTACATTCATGGGTGATAAGAAGACATAATTGTTGCTTTGTGATAATTCGGCTTCGCGATGAGTCATGTTTCTTATGATAATAGTTATATTGTGTTAATCGTGTCAGGATGAGGCGTATTCCTTATGATACTCGTAATTGTCTTAACTCGTGTAGGCAGTGCTGAATTACCCATTAGGCCGCACTAGGCCATGGCCTGGGGCCCCTGGCGAGCAAGGGCCCCCACGAAAATGTGTCATGATTGTTTTTAATTTATTTTTAATTTTAATTAAATTTTTTAATTTTTTTTGGAATTTTGTAAACAAAATTTTTTTTTTAAGACAATTCATTTATCTTATGTAATTGATTATACAAATGTATTTTCAAACAAAAAAATTTAAAAATCTTAATTGATTTATTCTTTTGATTGTTATTTTAAGCTACGATTTGAATTTCAAATCGCGCGCTAAATAACCGAAACAGCGCTTGCAAACTCGAGCTTGTTTATATTGTAGCGAGCTTAGGGTTCGCTGGATTAATGATTTTGAATAAATAAGAGCTGTTAAATCGATTTTGAATTAATATAACACTTTATTAGTCCGTTAACCACAACCGTTACTTTTACCGTACACAACGATTTCTTGACTTATCGTTTCCGTAATTATCGCGTATTTTACTTCTTACTTATCGCTTGCTTCTCACTCGAGACTTATTACTTTCTACTTCATACTCATCACTATGCTCTGTGTGCGGGGTATTTATACTGTTTCAGCGTTTCGTTTCCGTCCGTTCCACTGCCTTGAATGTTCTACTGTTCCTAGTCTCCAGTTTTCCATTACTTTATAGAATATTCTAGTACTCTGTTTCGGACTCTCTAGAATATTCTAGTACTGATTGTCATATGCGTCACAATATAAACAAAAACGATTCATTTCAGTGTTTTAAGCAAAACAAAACTATCTGTTGGTTTGTCGTTTGTCGTTTGTTCGTTGTTCTTAGAGAAAAAAAGAACTTTTTTTCAATTAGTGCCGAATCTAGATGTTAGTTAATGTGAAATTGTGGTATTGTGTGTAATGAACATATCGAAAACTACGCATTTGTTGAAAAAGGTAGGTTCTGTTTTATATTGTATCTTTTCACACAACACAAAAACCATCACCAATCAAATTATCTTTTTTTGTTATCCAACAACAATAATGAAAGTGAGTTTGTATATTGCTTTTGTTTTACATTTCTTTTTTAAGTTTCGTTCAGTTTTTCGAAATTCGTTTTGTTGTTCGATTTTGATTTTGTAAACTAATTTCGTTTTAGCTATTTCGATAATTTAACATTTTGGTTTTGTTTTTTTGATTTATTTATGAGTTCGATTTTTTGATTTTAAACTTTGTTGTTTAATTTCAAATGCAGAATTTGATGTTTGCTTATCCTATCAGAATGCGGCGATCCTATCAGAGCGGGGCTCAAAAAAGAAAAATTGCGGATGAAAAGAAAAAACGAATTGAGACAGATTTATCGAAACTACCAAAATTGACGTCATTCTTCCAAAGTTCCACTGCACATGCTTCTTCATCAGCTAGTGAACAGATCGAATCTAGTAATGAAGATGTAAGAATCGAAATATAATTTACTGTTGATATTTATAAATTATAACTTTCTTATAAAATATAAATTAAAGTGTTTTTAGAGCAAATGTAATTCTTAAAACTTTTGAATTCAAAATTGTTTTATCAAATTTGCAGATTCAATCTGAAACAGAGCAAGCCATATTGCTGTTGCGATGGCCGAAGTGGTTTTATAATTTCTTGCGATTTGCGGCTTAGATTTTAAATACTGCAGGGGTCAATCTTATGATAATGCTCCGAATATGTCGGGTATTTACTCAGGTATGCAATCGATCTTGTTAAATCTCAACGAATTTGCGATTTATTTACCATGTGCAGCGCATTCGCTTAACTTAGTTGGAGAAACTGCTGTAAAGTGCTGCTTGTTTGCAGTGAACTTTTTTTCTATTGTACAATTATTGTACACATTCTTTTCAAGCTCAACCCACCGCTGGGACGTTTTGAAGGAACGTATCGGAAACGAAAAGGTACTGAAATCGTTATCCCAAACTCGTTGGGAAGCTCATGCGAACGCCACTGAGGCAATTCAAAAATCTTTCAACGAAATCGTAGCAGCATTGTATGAAATTGCTAATGATTTAACACAAAAAAGTGACTGTAGACACGAAGCTGAATGTATCGCGAATAAAATTCAAACCTTCGAATTTGTTTTCATGCTTGTTTTGTGGAGCGATATTTTGAACAATTTTCGGGCAACGAGCAAAGCATTGCAGTCAGTAGAAATTGATCTGAAAACCTGCGCGTTAATGTACTCGTCAGTAGAAAATTTGTTAGATGAGATGAGAGATAAGTTCGAAGTGTTTGAAAACAAAGCCAGATCCATTTTACCTGAGACAGATTATGCGAATGTTGCATCGCGAGTTCGACGAAGAACAAGACAGCCAAGCGATGACGATGCTCCAGAAGTTGCATTAAGTCCGCGCGACTATTTTCGTGTAAACGGTTTTTTGGTAATCATCGATACGCCCAAGATTGAAATCAACAGACGAAGCAAAGTTTACTTAGAGGTTTCGGAGAGATTTTCGTTTTTGGCTGATTTTGATTTGACCGAAAATGTGTATTCCAAAAAGATTTCCGATTTAGTTGACTTTTACTCTGACGATTTAGAAGAATTTTACCCCGAACTCATACAGTTTCACGCTTTCATTAAATCAAAATTCCCAATGAAACTTAAGTTCATTCACTCTGACCTCTACGAAAGTTTGATTCAAGATCATCTTGAATTAGTTTTTCCGAACGTTGAAATTGCTCTTCGCATTTTTTTAACTCTTATGATCACGAATTGTTCGACAGAGCGCTCTTTTTCAAAATTGAAACGCATCAAAAACGAGCAAAGAAGTGTTATGCGTCAAGAACGATTAGACATGCTAAGTCTGATGTCCATTGAATCGGACATTCTTCGTCAAATTGATTTTGAAGAAATCATCAATGATTTTGTTGATCAAAAATGTAGAAACAAAGTTTGTTGAAAACGAGCGTCGCTTTCATCTTCCAAAGAGATGTCCAAAGATTATTTTATAATTTAATATACTGTTAATTATTTTTAATCAAAAAATATATAATTCAACTGAAAAAAATGTTTTCCTTTATTTTATTGTATTTGAAAACCTTAAAATGATATGAATTAGTTGTTTAAATTATACAAATGCATCAATAACGATTAATTTTACGATTATTAAAAAAAAGAGGGCCCCAAAATTTGAATGGCCTAGGGCCCCCGATTGGCTTAATCCGGCACTGCGTGTAGGTAAAATAGAATAAGATGAAGAAATAAAAAATGGAATGAAAAATGAAATAAAAAAGATAAGACGCAAGAAACTTGTGGCAAGTTGATGACAAATCTTGGTATTCTCCCGAGCAGTGCATTCGCAGCAATCATCTCGTCCCAGCAGTGTCCCTGCCAACCAATCAACATACGGACTTCGGCATCGCATCTACGGTTCGTGCGAAGCACATCCCCAACACAAGCACAGTGAGTAGGACCAATTATATTCGGGAATATAGATAAACAATAGTGTAATTTGAATTATACAACAAATATTAACAACGCCTTTAATTTATTACATCGGTGGCTTGTTTCCAACAAAAGTATACAGTCCCCAGCATGCGGCAACACAGTTTTACAACGAGCACAATTATCAACAAAAGTGTAGTACCTCCTAAAATTTATTGCAAACTCCATAATTTGCCATAACTCTGCGAAATGGAAAAGTAGTCGGTGACCAACCGCCACAGTAGTTTAGAGTTATCATTTGAAATTCGAAACAAACGGTCGTTCGTATGACGCAACCTCCTTAACAACTGCGCCACTAAGGCCGGTACACGCAAAAGTAAAATCGAAAAACGATATCCGCTTTGAAATTATCACAATCCTACACCTATAGAATGCACCATCCGATTTATATTAATAAAACTAAAAAAGCATCAGCGATGAATATATACAAGTATTGATAATCTGAAAGGGAAGTTTGGACATTCACTTCTCTTCAAGTTGTCTATTGAGCCAACGGCTAGTTAGTATTATTACATATCCATAAACTTGTGCTTGCAGTTCACTTATTCGTACACAGATACACCTAGTTATCTCATAAACAAGGTCGTATGGAGCAATCAATGTTTAAATACCAAACACTCTCAGTCATAACATTATTTTAAATTACAACACACAGCTTCGTTTTCTGGTAATTGATCTTTTAATTTACAAACTTTACATAATAGGTGGTTGGATTGTTCAACTTAAAGGAGCATAGTTTCTTTCTGAACCACTCAAACCGGCTTAAAATGTGAAAGGTAATCAATTTTTTTGATAAGAAAGATACGCGGTGCATACAATCTACCACAAAATGAGTATAAATTTTATGCAGTCAATGATTGACTAATGTAACTGAAACTATCTAGATAGAACTGAAACAATAATCTCACACATAACCGCACAATGCAGCTGATTGTCGACTGGTTGCCAGTGGATAGTCTCTAAACAAGGAGCTAAATATAGATACGTGACATAATTTAATGAAGCCCGTCAAAGTGCAATTGAAATATGGTTTGGCACGCATTGAAATGTTTTATAAATAATCTTTCAAAATTGAAATCGATTAACTCACGTAATTCGCAGCTCCCTTTAGGTATTTTATCTTGCACCACTCGAGAGATCAGTCAAAGTAACCCACGTGAACGTGATGTAATCAATAAACTGCCGAACAACGCACTTGAGTTTTGTTTTGGTTTTCTGTCGCTTGACCCAGACCTTCAAAAACTTGTTTCCCGAACCAAGTTGGGAAAAGCTACACAGTGACCGGAACACGACGATGTTGTACACACACTGTGGTTGTCAGATGTCGAAACACAACACAAATCCTAATGGGGTAGTTTCTAATTGCTCTGTGTCATATTCGTTCGTTTGTTTATTTGTTTCATAATTCGGTCGCATATTATAGGGAATTGTGATTAACCTTCAAAATTTTACAGAACGGATATGGAAAAAATATATCAATGTTCATTGATCGTAAATTTACCAAGAAATTTGTTGGGAATGCGTCCAGTGAAGTGGTACAACTTCAAACTCCTCGTCAGAAGAACGATTCGCTTTTATTGAATTATGATGCAGGATCTGCAAATCTAAAAACACACTTACAAAGATCCTTTAAGCAACTGTTATTGTGGATAAACAGTTTTGAATTTTTGAATGATTCCAATTTATAGAATACTTTATTTCTTCATTCATAAACAAGAACATTCTCTATTTATTTTAACTAGCTAGTTGTAAGGACGATTTTTTCACAGAGCTAACTTATATTAAACATATGTACTGCATGGGCATGAACAAACTGTGGCGAACGTATAAACAGATTTTTTCAGTCCTCAGCTACTACGTTTTATACTTTGAAAACACAGATGAGTAGTTTTAGTTCTTATATGGTTTGTACATTAAGCAAGAAATTTGAGTAACAAGCTCGGTTTCTATTTTATTTCTCTCCAAGTTTACTTGGGTGATAAAAAGTTCAATAATGGCATTCGAATTCTAGACTTCAAATAAGTAAATCACAAATAGAAAAAAGAGTATCCAAAAACGAAATTAATTACACAGAAACCTAAAAGATAAGGGAACCTAAAACTATCTTTCTTTTGTACAGCCATATCTTTCAGATTCGTGATCGTTTTTTTTTTTTACAAATTCATTAGAAAATTGTCCGAGTGTACGTATAGTCGTCTGCGATGTTTAGATCGAAAAAAAGTGTTTGGAATGAAGCTATAGCGTTTGCGATGCTAGTGAAGCGCGTCTGATTCGAACCGACGCTATGACGGTTAGAACTGTGGGGTAGATAGTCGCGACGCCTGCATGGGGGAGAGTTCTACTATCAACCCATTCGCCGCTAACGTTCCAATGTCACTCACGACTGTTCCACTGCCTACAAACGAACGATCACCAGGAAGAGGAAACACAGGTCGCACAAGTAAAAAATAAAACACCATGATTATCATTCATGAATGATTTTTTATTGTTTAATAGTGTAACGCATATGACAATCAGTACTCGAATATTCGAGAAAGTCCGAAACAAAGTACTAGAATATTCTATAAAGTACTGGAAAACTGGAGACTACGAACAGTAGAACATTCAAGACTATGGAACGGGCGGAAACGAAACGCCGAATCAGAATGAAGAAACGGTATAAATACGTCGCACACAGATCATGGAGGCATTAATGCCAGTACAAGACGGCACAAACACAAACATATACACCAACCAAAGCGCAGATTATCAGACGCCAAAGACGTGATCTGCGTTCACTACCGCACCCAAGACCTACCGGTCTTGTACGATTTCTTTCCCACCATCCCTCTATAAAAGTAGTTAGAGAACACTCGGACTAACACTGTCCACACTATCCTTGGATACCCCCCCCTTTTTCTCTTTTCTTTTCAGAGATCGCGAGACCGAGCCCAACATCCTCACGGATGTGGGTGATTCTGGTTATCGCAAGATGACCAGAAGTCAGAGACAAGATGAAGGACACATATGTCCTGTCTCGCTAAATTCGGCCTTCTCGCCACCATTTTTTTTTTTTTTTTTTTTTTTTTTTTTCATGGAGGCATTAAAAATAATAAGTGAGAAAGCAAGCAGAGTAGCAAGCGATAAGTAAGGAAGCGATGAGTAAAAAATCGTTAAGTGTACGGTAAAAAGTAACGGTTGTTATTAACGGACTAATAAAGTGTTACATTATTTCAAAATCGATTTAACGGCTCTTATTTAGACTGGTGTGTAGACTGGGACTTAATACACGAAGCTAAATGCGGGCGGATGTTGCTAATACTGCTTATGAACTAGTACACAATACTTAGTTAGAACTCGATTCACGTAAGGGTCCTGTGGGTCTTTACGTTTTTCGTATACCCAGGCTTCTAGTTATGTGCCGCAAGGAAACAGGTTCACTAAATTTCCTAGCTTAATAGTCCTTGATCGGGTGCAGAAAATGAGGCCTGTGGTTGGTCCCCGAACTTCACTCTTAGAATAAAAACAACTCTCTTTCTTTTCCTTATCTTTTATTCAGGTGTACGTAAACCACAATCCAACTTAATGCAAAAATAAAATGTAAGTTTAGTTCACTAATTCGAAAACACTTCGGATATATACAATATAAAAGTAAGCTTAGTTCAAATATAAAATGTAAGTTTAGTTCACAGTACTCCTTGTAGCGCGAACCCAATACTTTGCACTATATCAACTCTCTACGACGCGTCCGTACGTGGTGGCGGTTAAATCTCGACTCCTCTTTTTATGTTTTACGTGGAGGCACGACTTGCCTCCACGGAATCTAAGTTATTCCACCCATCGTTTCGGTGACCAACAGGGGATGATCTTTCATACCCTGGTCACGGTGAGGATGTGCACGCAGACAGATGCGGTTACTTCGCACGCTCATGCTGGTGTCCATGAGCATGCGAACCGTGGATATCATAATTTCATAAAAGGAAATATTACTCTCCGTGTAGAGAGGAACCCGATGAAACTGGCAGCAAAACGGGAGCACAAGAAAACCAAAACCGAACTCGAGGTGGATCTTTAGGTTTTTATTGTTTAAGTCGGATGCGACTTAGTTTACAATTTAGTAACAACGCACAACAATTCAATTTCTCTACATGAGATTGAGTTAATTTATTTCATAATTTATGTTGGATCAGCAACAATGACTCGGAAGGTGTGCGCGCGATAATAGCTGGTAGCAGACTGACTAGTGTGCATAACTGTCAATTCAAAAAAGGACGCTGCTGACCTCATAGTTGGTGACAATCGGCCAGCTGATCCGCGACAGTACATCCCAGCACATTCAACTGCCAATCCGCAACACATAGGAACATGAGAATGTTTAACTGATCGGCACTACGTAAGGCATCTATGCTGATCGGGCGCACGTTGCTGGCGTCTTCAAATGATCAAACTCTCGTGTGTGTATTTACACTAACGAGAACTCGCTTCCCTTTTGAGGCCAGTTGCGAGGTAAACCATTGCTTGTCGATCGGGTGACCGACCCATGTGGGCATAGGTAAAAAAGGAAAAGAAGAAATATCTCCTGCGCTTGTGTGGCAGATTCATTAGGAGATATTCATCGATATGGTTCGGGTAATGTTGGTTGCTTGGTGGTGCAACTCAAATTGCTTTTAAGGAAAATGAATGTTTCATGTGCATCTTGCCATTAAGGAATATTGACGGCGCCCTGCGGTGGTTCGTGTTATGTCGGTTTCTTATTGATGAAACCGAATTGCTTTAGGAAATCGATGATGCCGTAAGTGCTTAAATAGATTTCTCTTTCAGGTAGGTTTCGCAGATGCATTGAATGCATATTATGGTGGGAGAACCTGTAAAGGGAGAACGCCTGTAGGCGGTTGGGCATGCTTAATTGCAAGGTAAGTAATGGCGTTCGAATGGAACTGCCCAATACTTGTTTTATAGGGTTTTTTGTAAGCTTGGTGGAAGTTCTCGAATTATTGATGGGAAGGTAATTAGTGGCGTTCGAAGGAACCACCACAGACCTGTCCCGCAGGGGCGCAGACTCCGGTGCACACCATACTCATAAGAAAGACAAACTCAATGTGCGCGCACTGAAGGATGGGAATAGACTCTTCGAGGATAGAACTCTGACTTGAATTCAATCCTCAATTAATGGTGAGTGGTCGATATCCTCTCGGCTAAGGATATGTTTACTTACCACAAGAGAAACGTACAGTCACTCTTTGTGGAATAGAAAACCAGATCTCGTAATGAACATCATGGTGGTATAGGTGTATGTGTGACCGTGACGATCACATTGGTTTTCTCATGCAACAAGGCTATGGAAAAACAAAGCAGAAAGACGGCAAGGATAAAGTTCGTGAAGATCATTGTTTAAGATGTGCATTGCGGCTAAATAAATAGACGGCAATGCATCGAGGAAATGGTGCTAAAAGGAAAGATGGGACAAGGGCATCATAAAAGTTTGGATGAGTGAAGAAACGAATCCCTTGTCTGCATTTGCATATGCAGGGTAATTCGTTTGTGGCAAAGCACGAAATTGGTGATTGTTTGTTTTTAGGAAATACTGGAGATTGAACAAACGAATCGCTGGTTGGTCTGTTGCAGCTGTAAAAACAAGGTGTCCGACATAGCATTTTAATGATGACAAAGGGTGCCGAATGGGTTGGGATTTATGATGCATATGCACATTAAAGAATTTGTGGCAACTCTAACAGAAGAACACCGAACTAAAAATCGAATAAGAAAAATACATCAGAACCGTATACCAAGCGATAAAATAAAAATAATTCATATCAGTGGAATATAGTCGAGTTTAGAAATCAAATTCTAAACACGGTCTGTAGCCTGGTGTGTAACGCTTAGATACAATTTTTTTCGTGATTCGAGCTGTCATAGCGTCAGCTCGAATCACACGATCTTCTTCACTATTATTTCAAACGCAATAATTGATGACTAGGACGTGATCTGTACACGACGCAGCACACACACACACTCCCCGGAGTAAACAGAACTTCACACACGCAATCATGACTTCTGCATAGAGCACCAAGGCACACTCGCTTGGCTTGCTCCGACATTTCTCTCGTTCGCTCGCTCATCGCTCGCACCGAATCTGATCGTAACGATGTTTCTGGGAAGGGGGTGGTGTGGCAACTCTAACAGATACACACAATTCACAAGCAAAAATAGTGAAGAACACCGAACGAAAAATCGAATAAGAAAAATACATCAGAACCGTATACCAAGCGATAAAATAAAAATAATTCATATCAGTGGAATATAGTCGAGATTGGAAATCAAATTCTAAACACGGTCAGTAGCCTGGTGTGTAACGCTTAGGTAAAATTTTTTTCGTGATTCGAGCTGTCATACCGTCAGTTCGAATCACTCGATCTTCTTCACTATTATTTCAAACGCTATAAATTCTTTTTAGGAATTTTAAATAATGCGTTGTATGCATTAAATGGCCTTGGAAAAGGAAATGTTTCAGGTGCCACTGCAATTCATCATCATCATCGGCACTACAACAGGGAGCCGGTCTTGGCCTTATTTAGCAAGTCCTGAGGCTTGTTAAATTTTCCATAATGATTTGTTTTTTTTCCGGGCAAGGTCATTAAGTCTTGCGCCAGAGGCTCCCCGACGGGGAAGCCAATGCAATTGCATTGGCGAAAAACAATGGGAGTTGGGTTGCAATTAAGGGGGATTCTTTGGGTAAGCTTAAAAGAACCCCCACAGAGCCACTAAAAGATTGAACCAGTGCTCAACACATCAGACCACTGCTGCGTGTACGAATTCGATCGGTTTTCTCAAGTACATTCAACCGATGTGGAATTACTGTGTTATTGCTATGGTATACGGCTCTGATGGATATGCTTTGATTTTTCGATTTGTCTTTCAGTATTGTTGTTTTTCACTATAAGCTGTGTGTGTATCTGGCAGAAACGTCAGAAAGACATCACATTTCTTGGCATGTTTAGGGTCTTTAGCGGGCACGGTAGCAGATGAAGATGTCAAATAAAATGTTGCTGTTCCAAAGTATTCCAAGGAACCCCCAAAAAATGGTCGTGTCCTGAACATCATCATCGGCACTACAACCGGGATCCGGTCTTGGCCTTATTTAGCAAGTCTCGAGGCTTGTTAAATTTTCCATAATAATTTATTTTTACGGGCAACGTTATTAGCCTCACGCAAAGAACTATTATTCAGTTAGCTCAAAACGCTGATGAGATTGTTGAAGCCGGCCGAACACGTGTATCCAATCACAGAAATGTATACACCTTCGGTGCATCAAGTACTAACAGCTTCTCTGAACGAGGAAATTACCGAGATGTGTACAGAGTGTAATAATTTTGTTGATATGTAGGACGCAAACTTCGATCTGAGAATTATCTAAGACCTAACTTCCCTGATTTTGCTGTATAAAGCGCAGCCCACTGAAACTCTATGGCGAAGTCGCCGCTGTTATTGAATCAAACCAATGTCTTGTTTTCGATTGATTTATTACCAAAATTGTTGGGGTATTTATACTCCCAATCATTCACTCAATTATTTACAAATTCTTAATTCACTCATTCAAAAATACAGTTATGTTACTTCTAGCACCAGCTTAGCGTATAGTGTAAAAACAATGACACGAGTCGACCCAATTAATTATGAATGACCGCCAGCAGTGAATGCATGACATTTGATCCTTCAAAACCGTAACTGGGGCAACTCGTTTCTGTGACTCAATGAAAAGAGTCGACCTTGAATTATTGTCGGCAGCGAATGCAAGTTACATGACACTTGGAAATCGTGACTAGGGCAATTGATTTATTTTTCATGGTCATCTCGTGGGCATACTGTTACACTACAAGAGCTTCAGGAACTTCTTACTGAAACTAATATGGTTCGACTACAAAAAAAAAAAATTATAAATATATATATATATATATATATATATATATATATATATATATATATATATATATAGAATATTCTAGAAAGTCCAAAACAATGTACTAGAATATTCTAGAAAGTACTGGAAAACTGGAGACTATGGAACGGACGGAAACGACACACCGAATCAGAATGAGGAAACGGTATAAATACGTGACACGCAGATCAGAGAGAGAGAGAGAGAGAAGTAAGCAGTCAAAGACGCGATAAGTACGGAAGCGATAAGTCAAGAAATCGTTAAGTGTACGGTAAAAGTAACAGTTTTTATTAACAGACTAATAAAGTGTTTACATTAATTCAAAATCGATTTAACGGCTCTTATTTATTAAAATAATTAATCCATCGAACCCTAAGCTCGCTACAATTAATGTCAGAAATGGGATTAATTATTGGTGAAGTAAATAAGTTTGTGAAAGTGTGTTGTGACTATGTCAGATCGACATTTAGAGGATCTTCGCGTTCCTGAGTTGAAGAAGGAACTTGAGGACCGGAATCTGGACAGCAGAGGACAGAAGCAAATTCTTCGACAACGTCTGCAAGCAGCAATGGAGGAAGAGGGTATTGATGTCGACACATATGTTTTTACGATTGGTCCAGACTGTCCGGATGGAGAAGAAACAGCGAGTCAAGATGGTTGCAATGTAACGGAGAAGAGTTCGCCACTGTTAGACATTTCGGAGATGTTCCGGATGATGATGACAAAATTCGACGCACAAGCTGCAGATGTTAATTCAAAATTCGACGTCCAAAATTGGATACCCAAACGCAGTGGATGAAATGTAATTTTCAACACTTTGAGGAAGAAATTCAGTTAAAAAGTTCGAAACCAAGTAGAAAATATGGATCTAAAAAACGAACCTGAATTCAAGAAAGTCACCGATGAAATAACACGAATCGCAAAGAGACTTGAGTGTGTTGAGAGAAATAAGATATCGCCTAGCAATCAACATGACTACAAAGATACAAGGATGCCGCCGCCAACAGTCGATGGAACGGGACCTTTCTCCATATTTATACGTCAGTTTGACGCCACGGCCAATTATAATAAGTGGTCGGATGAGCAAAAGTCATCATCACTAAATCTTGTCACTCCGCGGGGCGGCTGCAGAATTGCTACAAACCATACCAGCAGAGAAGCAAACAGATTTCCAAGCGGCAAGAGGCAGCCTTGAAGCTAGGTACGGAGACAACCACATGCAGCAGGTCTACCGCATGCAGAAACCTGGAGAAAATCTTCAACAGTTGCAGGCAGACATTGAGCGATTGGCAAACTTGTCTTATTCAAATATGACTAAGGAATTTCTGAACGAGGTAGCAATGGATGCACTTATAAACGCACTCCAAAATCGGGACTTGCAACAGGTCGTTCGTTTGGCGGGAAAGAAGACGACTAATGAAATACTGGCGTTCTCATTGACATATGAATCTGCTAAACTGGCTACCAGGAATATATATATAGAGTCCGAGAAATGTCCGTCCAGGAATATTCCTGCCAAAGAATCGGGCATGTACAACGGAGAATCCCGAGACCTGATATGAAGTGTTGAACATGCGGCGAAGTCGGCCACATCTCTGTTGACTATAGGAAACGTCGACGAATGAATGAAATATCAAGTGAGAATTGTTGTTCATGCGCTAAGAGAAGACTATCAACGGACCAACCTGAGACCAATAGCTCGGGAAACTTGTAAGGGCAGACTTTACGGGGCATTCCTGGCGGAATGTGCAGCCCCAGCATCGTAACTGTATCACAACTCCAACGGGATAACCAAAGTTTGGTTATAACTACGATTGTTAATGCAAGGACAACAACAGTGACAATTGAAACTGGAGCAACGAGATCCATAATTCGGCCGGATGTCGTGGGCAAAATAGCCTTTAATAAAAATAGAAGATACGCTTTGAAGACTGCCATATATGCCATGGAGATCATAATAGTGATGGGCAATATTTCCATCTCCCATCCCATGCCCTGTGAGTAGGGCGTTAGAATATACTCACAGCTAGGCCAGCTTGTCGTAAGAGGCGACTAAAGGCCGAGTGGTAGCCGGGGTCCCAACGCCCTGTGCGCCCGGTGAAATACCACCCCATCAAGCTTTAGGCTCCGTGAAATGGTCGGGAGAAATCCCTGGCCATATTTCGGAGCTTGGCTGATGGACCGGTTCGAGAAAAGGTTGGTTAGGTGATAGTCGGTCCCAAGGTGAGATACCACCCCGTCAGGCTGTACATTCCGCAATATCGCCGAGAGAAATCTTCGACGGTGTTTCGGATGTGTGGCTGATGGCCCGGACTGACACGGGGATAAGTCATGATGGTGTCTTCTGATATAAAGAATTCCGGAGGTAAACTAGTCTCCCATTCGGATCTCCGGGGGGGACTATGTCAGGGGGAACATCATGCATATATCATGATAAATAATGGAACTTTGAGAGGTTCGTCATCGCATAACCGGGCTAGCTCTCGAGGCTCGGCCCACGCTCGACTGGTGACGGCATTTTGTAACATCAGGGGCATCGGTTTCACCAATACTAATGTAAACGCCGTCCACCAATATTTGCAAACAACGACACCTGATATCCTTGCCCAAACTGAGACCCAGGTCGATTCGTCAACTGATCCGACATATCTTCGTTGCTCAGGATACGACTTACATTCGAGATTCCGTTTTAAGGGCGGAGTCTGCGTCTTCGCACGGTCGGATCTGGCTTGCCAGAGGATGGAGGCGTTGGAGCCCAATAATATGGACATCATATGGTTGAGGGTCGTGCTGAGGAATTCCGTTAAATTTCTTTGTTGTCTTTACCGCTCCCCGAATGACGATCGACCGGCGACATTTTTCGAACATCTTTCATATACCGTCGACTGGATACAGATCAACCACCCAGCTTCTGAAATTATTGTCCTTGGCGATTTTAATGTGCACAATTCCGACTGGTTGTTACATTCTAACAGAACCGACGAGGCTGGGAGGCTGGCGGGGATGTTTGCTGTAAGCCACAACTTGACTCAACTCGTGGGGGAGCCAACGCGAGTGCCGGATGCCCGAGGCGATTATGCGAACACCCTGGATCTGTTTTTGACATCCGAACCGAATATTTATACCGTAGAGGTTTCTGCGCCACTGGGGAACTCAGATCACTGCTTGGTATCTGCCGCGCATGGACTTGCATATCAAGCGAATAACCGGCCTAGGCAGCTTCGCCATGTATGGAAATATGGGGCTGCTAACTGGGACGATATGCGAGAGTTCTTCGCATCCTTTCCATGGTGGGAGGTGTGCTTCGGAAACTCCGATGTTAACGCTTGTGCGGAGTCGGTATCGGAGATTATTCGCCTGGGGATGGAGATGTATATTCCACATTCCATCAAACGAAGTTCGTCTGATAAACCTTGGTTTGACAATAAATGCGAGCTGATTACAGCGGCAAAAAATAGAGCTTTTAAGCAATGGCGCTCCAATCCCATCGATGTTAACAGAGCGAATTTTGTTAGAATCAGAAACGCGTGCAACCAGGCGATTGATACCGCGAAGAAGGCTCACAACGACAGGGTGATCAATAAGCTCCTTCGGTGCCCAACTGGTTCGCGCTCCTTCTGGTCAATGGCAAAGACTGTCAGCAGTAACTTTGCTTCCTCCTCTTTCCCCCCGTTGGTGACAGACAGCGGGACGTTAGTCACGAATCCAAAGGATAAAGCTAATGTGTTCGCGAATTTATTTTCCGCGAATTCAAACCTCGATCCCGGCCTTTTGGAGCCACCTGTGATCTCGCCGGTACAGTCTTCCATGCGTGATGTGAGATTTCGTCCGCGCACTATTCAACGCATTCTACGTGAACTGGATTGTAGGAAGGCAACCGGCCCGGACGGAATACCGGCAATAGTCCTTAAGAACTGTGCTCCAGAACTATCGCCGGTTCTTGGCAGACTCTTCCGCTTATCTTATGCACGGAGGACCTTTCCTGCCTACTGGAAAATCGCTCGAGTTCAGCCAATCCCAAAGACGGGAAAAAAGTGTCCACAAAATTACCGTCCGATAGCATTACTGTCCATTTTATCTAAGGTAATGGAAAAAGTCATCAATACAGAGTTGGTTCAGTATTTGGAGTGCAACGGTCTTCTGAATGATCGTCAATACGGATTCCGTGGCAGGCGGTCCACAGGAGACCTTTTGACACTTATAACCGATATATGGACATCTGCGATTGAACGGCATGGTGAGTCAAGGGCGGTCGCATTAGATATCTCCAAGGCTATTGACCGCGTCTGGCACGGGGCATTGCTGAGCAAACTTCGTTCATATGGACTTTCCCAACAGCTTTGCGACTGGACGAGGAGCTTCCTCGAGAATCGATCGATCCGGGTTGTTGTGGACGGCGAGTGTTCGGATCTGTATCCTGTTAATTCGGTGGGACCCCAGGGTTCTATTTTAGCTCCAGCCTTGTTCTTGCTTCACATAAACGATTTGTTGGAGACAACGGATAACAAAGTGTTCAGTTTTGCGGATGATAGTACGCTTGTTTCCTCCTTTTCGAGTGATCGGCCGATTGGTGCATCAACGTCGCACCAGCTGAGATGTAGACAGATTGACTCTCCGAACCAGGATCTAGATAAAGTTCTGCAGTGGGGAAAGGCCAATCTTGTCGACTTCAACGCAACGAAGAACCAGTATACAACATTCACAAAGAAAACTGAATCATCGGTTCCACAGCTGATGATGAGTGGCCGAGCTCTCGAGGCTGGGGAAAGTTTGAAATTGCTCGGCGCCACGGTCTGTGGGAGTGTATCGTGGCATAAACACGTATCGGGTATCGCCAGATCAGCCTCAGGAAAGCTGAGTTATCTTTTTAGAGCCAAGAAATATTTTACTCCGGCCCAACTTCTTCTCCTATATAAATCTCAAATTAGACCCGCGCTCGAATATTGCTCTCATGTTTGGAGCTCGGCTCCTAAACATACCCTCGACCCACTTGAGAGCGTACAAAGACGAGCGATCCGCCTGATCGGGGACTCGGCGCTGACGTCGGGACTACAGCCGCTATTACATCGAAGGCGCGTAGCCGACCTCTATCTGTTTTACAGATATTATCACGGGTGCTGTTCTTCGGAGATTCTTGGTATTGTTCCACCCAATTTGGTTTATATGCGCTCCACAAGACAATCCGACGGATCGCACCCGTTTGTGGTTCATCTCCCGACAGTGCGAACATCCCTGTATCAGAACTCGTTCCGTTACAGAGCGGGGAAGCTGTGGAACTCCCTTCCCACGCGAGTGTTCCCGGAGCGTTACAACCTGCAACTGTTCAAAAAGAACTGCAACAGTTATTTGATAGCATCTCGGGGCGCCCACTCGACGCTATAGGTTCGCCTCTCCCGAGAGAAGTCTAATAAAAAAAAAAAAAAAAAAAATGTTTTGGTTGTCGATATTGCGGACGAATGCATTCTTGGAATGGATTTCATGAAGGAGCATCAAGTTGTTCTACACATCGGGCAAAGGACACTGAGAATTGGTAACCTGGAGGTTGCTATTACACTGCAGGACGAACAATTGCGAAAACTGAAATGTTACGTGCGTCAGGAGGATGAGATCCCAGCTCGTTCAGAGTCGGTAATTTGGACCAGTCTCGAGAGTGATCCCGGTGACAATCGATTTTACGTCACCGAAGCTGTACAAAACCAGCGTAAGGGTTTTGTACAGCTTCCTTTCCTTGTTGGGAAAGCCCTTATCGATGCGAAGAAGCACATCGTACACGTCAGAGTACTAAATGCGTCCAAGGAGCCGGTGGCAATAAGAAAAGGAGAGGTAATCGCAGAATGTGCACCCGTATCAATGATAAGCTCAATTCAGACTAGGGCACCATTCAATTCAACAGCCCTCTGGTGCATCCTCTGTGGATAATAGGCTGATGCCACAGAAAATCGGATTAACAGACAGAGAAAAGGCAAGCGTAAAATCACTCCTGAACGATTTTTCTGATCTTTTTGTGACAGGAAATGATAAATTCGGACGCACCGGTATAGTTAAACATCGCATTGACACGGGTGAGTCAAGACCTATAAGGCAGCCACCTCGTCGACTACCGTTGGCCAAACAATCAGAAGTAGGTAATATGATTCGAGAGATGGAGGAGCAAGGAGTCATCGAAAAATCATCGAGCCCATGGGCTTCGCCGGTAGTGCTCGTCAAGAAGAAGGATGGGACAACTAGATTTTGTGTCAACTACCGCCGGTTAAACGACGTTACGAAGAAAGACAGTTACCCACATCCTCGAATCGACGATACACTAGATACCCTTTCTGAAGCTCAGTGATTTTCAACATTGGACCTAAAAAGCGGTTACTGGCAAGTGGAAGTGAAGGAGGAGGACAAGGAGAAGACAGCGTTTACTACGGGAAACGGACTTTATCAATTCAACGTGATGGCTTTTGGATTGTGTAATGCTCCAGCAACGTTTGAACGATTAATGGAAAGTGTTCTACGGGGACTTATATGGAAGACGTGTCTTGTGTACTTGGACGATATCATCGTTGTTAGAAGGAATTTACCAGAACACATCAATAATCTGCGCTCCGTCTTCGAACGACTAAGACAGGCCAACCAAAAGTTCAATTCGAAGAAATGTGAACTCTGCCAAAGGAGAGTAAAATTCCTGGGACACATCGTTTCATCTGCAGGAGTTCAAACGGATCCTGATAAGATAGCAGCTATCCGAGAGTGGCCTACTCCAGAATATAAGCAACAGTTAAGAAGCTTTATGGGATTAGCCACATATTACCGACGGTTTGTTAAAGGTTTTGCCAATGTGGCTAAAACCCTACATGAACTAACGGGTAAAGACAAGAAATTCAATTGGACAGAAAAGTGTGAGGCAGCCTTCAACACATTGAAGGCCGAGTTATATAAGACTCCAACATTGGCATTCCCAAGTTCGGATCGCCCATTTATATTGGATACTGATGGAAGTAACACAGGAATCGGAGCAGTGTTGTCACAGGAAGTCGATGGTAAAGAGAGAGTTCTCGCATATTATAGTCGAGTTCGATCTAAGCCAAAGAGAAACTACTGCGCAACAAGAAAGGAACTGCTGGCTGTCGTAGAAGCCGTTAAGAATTTCCATAAGTATTTCTACGGACGTCGATCCCACCTTCGAACGGATCATCATCATCATCATCATCATTGGCACTACAACCGGGAACCGGTCGGACAGACAGCTCGATGGATCGAACGACTTCAAGCGTACGATTTCCAAATTTCCCACCGTCAAGGGAGGGTGCATAATAACGCTGATGCTCTATCAAGAAGACCATGTAAGCCAGATTGTAAACATTGTCATAGAGCGGAAGAAAAACAAGAGGCGTACGACCTTCGAAATGTACAAGTGGAAGTACTAGATGGGTGGACGAGGGATGTTAACGCGCAGCTCAACTTCAGGATGAAAATATGTCGCTAATCCTGGAACACAAAGAAAAGAACGAGCGGCTAACTTGCAACAATATTTCCGACAAGAGTGGAACATTTAAAGGCATATTGGGCACAATGGAATTCCTTGCTAGTGGAAGATGGTATTCTTAAGCATAAATGGGAAGCCGCGGATGGAAAATCCCATCGAATGCAGATTCTAGTCCCACCATCAAAAGTGAATGATGTACTAAAAGAAATGCACGGCGGGGCCTCCGGTGGACATCATTAATAAGACACTTTCAAAATTACTATCTCGATTCTACTGGCTTCACATGAGAGATGACGTCGAGTCTTGGTGTGGGAAGTGCACAACTTGCACTGCGACCAAAGGACCAACAGCAAAACCAAGGAGCGCTATGAAGCAGTACAACGTGGGTGTCCCTTTCGAGCGAATTGCGATCGACATTTCAGGACCATTTCCAAAAACCAAATACCACAACAAATACATGTTGGTCATTACGGATTACTTCAGCAAGCGGATGGAAGTCCTTCCAATTCCAAACCAAGAAGCAACAACGGTCAAATCTACGGCCAAGCGAATTTTATAAGAATTACCCAGGATAGTCACGTCCACATAAGGAGATTATTCTTCTCGGGGTGAAGATTTCCACTCCACATTTCAACAGACGAAATTCATCTGATAAGCCCTGGTTTGATAAAAAATGCGACCAGATTACAGCGGCAAAATATAGTGCTTTTATACTATGGCGCTCCAATCCCACCGAAGTTAACAGAACGAATTTTGTTAGAATCAGAAACGCGAGTTATGTTTATGCTGATATTCCCCGGAACAAAAGTCATTACACCAAGCGGAGGGACAACCAAATCTTCTTTTCTTTTCACCAAAATTCAAACGCAGAATTTTTCCTTGATTTTCTTCCACTTTTATTGAGTAAACTATTTTTACAACGCCTTGTATATGTTACTTAAAATAACTTAGTTTCCACAATTCTATTTTCGTATTAATTTAATATTCAAATTAAAAGGCGCTAATATTTATCCATATATAACACAACTCTACTTTATGGACTTTAAGATCGATTTCCCTTGCACAAGAATCACTATGGGACTTCTTTACTTTCAAGACTCCAACCAGATTTAATTACTTTCACGACTCCAATCTTCGACTCCGATCAACCACTGACTCTGACCAACCACTGACTGCCTTCCTAATAGCTTCCTGTATCATCTAGATACCTCGGGGTCAACACTTCCCGATTACGACAATGCAATTCAATTTTAATTGCCCCAATTTCCGATTATTGGCTTTTGATTCGCAATTGCTTCAAACTGCTGTGTTGGTCAATATTTCTTCATTGACTTCCATCACAGTTCAGTATCCGCAGTTGCGAACTGACCCAATTAATTATTTCGTGCTTGATTGTGCTGGAATATGCAGTTTAAACGTTTCTGCAATTTGATTGTTCCGGAATATGCAGTTAATTGCTTTTGCATTATTAGGCAATCGCTTTGGCATATGCAGTTAATGCACTATTGTACCGTGGGGTCATTCGAGTTTATAATTGGAAAGGTTTTCTTTTTGTTTGAGTGTGTCAATGATTTCTTGTATGTCATCTTTGGCTATGCCGTCATCGACACACTTAACACGCGTGCAACCAGGCTATTAATATCGCGAAGAAGGCTTGTGGGTAGTTTTTACGTTGGCATCAGCAAGGATGCAGGTTGCATAAAAACACCACAGATTGTTCACTAAAATTAAAGAAAATAAAACACACTGGAGTGGTAGCTGAAAATACATTTATTGTTCACTGGTGACTTTTACTATTTGTCGAATAAGGGTTATTAAACTTCTAATTGAAACACGTGTGGCCCATAAGAATACAAATTTTAACCGAAAACGGTGTTGGAATAACTTTAGTCTATCCCGGCACATCAATATTAATTAATTAATTGTTTCTCCGCGCGCGGTGCTTTTTTTAATTCACTTGTCTTAGACACGAAAATGAAAGTTTAGACTTGGCACTGAAGGTAAAATTAACTTCATCAGCGCACGCAACTCGATTCCGACTTGACACCGCTAAAACTCGACTTCACTCATTGGGTGGAACAAAAAAAAAAAACTACGAGACGCAACGACCTCGGCACGTCTGTCTAGTTAGGCGGATAAGATTTGACTCCTCGGCGTATTGACACTTATCTGGGTTGATGACAAGACCGAATTCACGGAGGCGCTCTAGGACCTGACGTAAGTGGCGTTTATGTTCGGCATGGTCTTTGGAGGCGATGAGAATATCATCAAGATATGCATGGCAGCAATTTAGACCACGTAAAGCCGTGTCGATATAACGTTGGAATGTCTGTGCGGCATTCCTGAGGCCGAAAGTCATCACTTTGAACTCGAAGAGTCCGAAAGGTGTAATGACTGCGGTCTTGGGGATGTCTTCAGGTGCCACCGGAATTTGGTGGTATGCCCTGGTGAGATCCAGGGTAGTAAAGACATTGCACCCTCGTAACTTGTACGAAAAATCGTAGAGGTGTGCGATAGGGTATCTGTCCGGGACAGTTGCTGCGTTCAACAGCCTGTAATCGCCACATGGGCGCCACTCACCAGAACGTTTCTTCACTAAGTGAAGTGGGCTTGCCCAGGGACTGTCCGACGGTTGGCAGATACCTAATTCAATCATGTGCTCGAATTCCGCGCGCGCCGCACGTAATTTTTCGGGAGCCAGTCGACGTGGACGCTGGCTCACCGGGGGGCCACGTGTTTCTATGTGATGAAACACCGTGGCTTTGTGTCGACGCTGGTTAGGTAGAGGAATTGTTGTGCTAACAAATTCCTGTACCATGGCTTGAAACGGGTCTGTGGACTCTGTGGCCCTTGAAGTTACCGCTGAGGATGCCGACATGGGCAAGGGGGGTGCGGTTGGAGCCACTAGTCTGTTATGGGTCGAATCGACCAACAGATTATGTGCGCCTAATAGGTCGGAACCTATCGGGGGTCCATTTACGTCCGCAATGACGAAACGCCAACTGATCGGACGTCTAAGACCCAGTTGTAGTGTCAGCTTTTTTCGTCCGTACGTAAGTATAGGTGTATTATTTGCAGCTGACAATTTAAGTGCGGCGGGCACGCGGTTACGCGGAGCAAACGATCGCGGGAGGACTGAAATATCGGCGCCGGTATCGACAGTAAAAGCGATATTCAGTTTAGAATCCCGGATGGTTAGGCGACTTATTGTATGGGTGCCGGCCGATTGCGCGAGGGTATCGGTCGGCAAAATTATTTCGAAAGGTCGTCCCTGATTGGTGGCTGGTTGCGTCCAACCACACGGTGCCTTGCAATTAAATGTGCGATCACCGTATCGTTGGTGATTGTCCTGCTAGGGAATCTAAGTTTACTGCGGCGATACTGGGTTGTTAAAAAATGAAGGTCGTCACTGGGTAATCCTCACTGCTCTTAGTTCTTCGGAAAATCACTGGTCGCTGGCTCGTACTGTCTTTTTTGTATTCTTTTTTTTGCACCACAGTCACTGTTTTCAATTGTCACGGTAGCACAAACGTTAAATTAAGGTGCGTGTTCAACTTTGTGGTCATCAATGTGGGTTGGAAAGTGGTTAATTTAAGAGGATGGGCGGTTCTTTGGGAATGTATTAAAGAGCCGCCACAGGCTTACAACGACAGAGTGACCGATAAACTCTTTGAGTGCCCAACTGGTTCGCGTCCCTTCTGTTCAATGGCAAGAACTATCAGCAGTAACTTCCTTTTCTCCTCTTTTGCCCCGTTAATGACGGGCAGCGGGACACTAGTCACAAATTCAAAAGATAAAACTAATGTGTTCGCGAATTTATTTTCCGCGAATTCAAACCTCCGGTCTTTTGGAGCCACCTGTGATCGCGTCAGTACGCTCTCTAATACAGGATGTGAGGTTTCACCCGCGCACTATTCCACGCATTCTACGTGGAGGAAGGCAACCGGCCCGGACGGAATACCAGCAATAGCCCTTTTCGAACTGTGCTCCAGAACTATCGCCGGTTCTTGGCAGATTCTTTCGCTTGTCTTAGGCACGAGGGACCTTTCCTGTCTGCTGGAAAGTCACTCGAGTTCAACCAATACCAAAGAGGGGGAAAAAGTATCTCCCACAACATTACCGCCCGATAGCATTACTGTCTATGTTATTTTAGGTAATGGAAAAGGTCATCAATGACGAGTTAATTAAATATTTGGAGTGCAAGGGGCTTCTGAATGATCGTCAATACGAATTCCGCGGCAGGCGGTCCACGGGAGACCGTTTGACCCTTATAACCGATGTATGGATATCTGCGACTGAGCGACATGGTGAGTCAAGAGCAGTCGCACTGGATATCTCCAAGGCTTTTGACCGCGTCTGGCATGGGACATTATTGAGCAAGCTTCATTCATATGGACTTTCCCAGCAGCTTCGCGACTGGAGGAAGAGCTTCCTCGAGAATCGATCGATCCGGGTTGTTGTGGACGGCGAGTCGTCGGATCTGTATCCTGTTAATTTGGGGGTGCCTAATTTTGGTTCCAACCTTGTTTTTGCTTCAAATAAATGATTTGTTGGAGTCGACGATAACAAAGTGTTCAGTTTCGGGAATGATAGTACGCTTGTATCCTCTTTTTCGAGTGATCGACCGATTAGCGCATCAACGTCGCACCAGATGAGATGTAGCTAGATCGATTCTCTGAATCGGTATCTGGATAAGGGCCTGCGGTGGGGAAAGGCCAATCTCGTATACAACATTTACAAGGAAAAGTGAATCATCGGTTCCACAACTGATGATGAATGGCCAGGCCCTCGAATCTTGGGAGAGCATAAGATTGTTAGGCGTCACGGTATGTGGGAATGTATCGTGGCATAAACACGTGTCGAACATCGCCAGTTCGGCCTCAAGAAAACTGAGTTACCTTTTTATTATTATTATTTTTATTATTTATTGGCCTGTAGGAACTCGAAAATTCATGCCCTCACTGGCTCGGCTGCGCCATCGTTCCCTGTCCTGTGCACTCTTCTTCCACGCTTGACCATCTGATCTGATCTCCTCAAGGTCAAACCTAACATTGTCCTCCCATCTTCGTTGCGGACGTCCTACCGGTCTCTTTCCCGTTAGTCTACCGTCAAGAATTCTACGCACGGTCTTATCGTTGCCCATCGGCATGATTATGGTTCTATAGACACGGAGCTTTAAATTCCGTGATAGCAGTTTGGATTTCAGCAGTTTACTGACTGCGTGCCAACTAGCGTTGCCGGAGTGTAGTCTTTTGTTAATTTCCTTCGACATTTCGTTACTGGCCGTCAGTATCGTTCCCAGATATTTAAATTCTTTAACTTTTTCAAATATCTTGCCTCTGACGTTTATATGTGTTCTCTGAGTTCCACCTGCTCTCGCCGTAATCATGTATTTTCTTTTGTTTGAGTTACCTTTTTAGAGCTAAGAAATATTTTACGCCCTCTCAACTTTTTCTCTAGTATAAATCCCAAATTACGGAGCTGACATCAGGACTACAGCCGCTATCGCATCGAAGGCGGGTAGACGACCTCTTTCTGTTTTACAGATATTATTACAGGTATTGTTCTTCGGAGATTCATGGTATTGTTCCGCGCAATTCGGTTTATATGCGCTCCTCAAGACAGTCGTACCAATTTGCGGTTCATCTCTCGATGGCGCGAACCTTCCTTGTATCAGAACTCGTTCCGTTACAGAGGGGGAAAGCTGTTGAATTCCCTCCCGCGCGAATGTTTCTGAGCTGAATCTAGGGAAAGCATAAAATCGCTTGGCGGTACGGCCTGTGGGAATGTATCGTGGCATAAACGCGGGTCGAACATAGCCCGGTCCGCCTCTGGAAAATTGAGTTACGTTTCTAGAGCCAAGAAATGTTTTACTCCGGCCCAACTTCTTCTCCTGTATAAATCCCAAATAAGACAGGCGTTCGAATATTGCCCTCATGGAACTCTGCTCCTAAACACACCCTTAACCTATTTGAGAGAATACGAAGACGAGTGTTCCGCCTGGTCGCGGACACGGCGCTGACGTTGGGACTACAGTCGCTATCACATGAATGGCGTAGCTGACCTCTTTATATTTTACAGATATTATCACGGGACACCTAGCTCGAATGAGCGAAGAGGAGCCTGCCCGGAAAGTCCTTTGTGGCAGGATGTATGGAAGGAGACAGCGCGGCAGACCTTGTCTGCGATGGAGGGATGGCGTAGACCAGGACGCCCAGAGTCTGGGAGTGCTAAACTGGATGACATCGGCTCGAAACCGGGACCGGTGGAGAGATTTGTTAAATAAGGTCAAGACCGGATCCCGGTTGTAGTGCCGATGATGATGATGATGATCATCACGGGTACTGTTTTTCGGAGATTCGTGGTATTGTTCCGCGCAATCGGGTTTATATGCGCTCCACGAGACAATCCGACGGATCGCACCACTTTGTGGTTCATCTCCCGATGGCCCGAATGTTCCTGCATTAGAACACGTTCCGTTACAGAGCGGGAAACCTGTGGAACTTCCTCCCCACGCGAGTGTTCCCGGAGTGTTACAACCTGAAATTGCTCAAAAGGAGCTGCAACGGTTATTGGGTGGCATCTCAGGGCACCGTGTCGGCGCTATATGTTCGCCTCTTCCAAGAGAAGTTGAG
The DNA here is from genome assembly GCA_963931805.1 of Microdon myrmicae. Taxonomy (NCBI): domain Eukaryota; kingdom Metazoa; phylum Arthropoda; class Insecta; order Diptera; family Syrphidae; genus Microdon; species Microdon myrmicae. The sequence goes on from OZ007497.1 coordinate 22,508,754, forward strand.
TAAAAAAAAAAAAAAAAATCACGAATTGGAAGCTGTACCGCAAACTTACTTATATTGAGAGAAATCGGGTCGCGAAGATTAAAATGGGCTGCAGGTTTTTTTTTAACTAACGCGTGCACAAAGGATATTTTGAAGGACCCTTAAATCTCAGAGCACAGTGCGAGCGGATGGAGAGGAAGTGGATAAGGAAAGGAGATGCGATGTATATTGGTCTTGAATGTCGACGAGGAAACACATGATCAGGTAGAACATTCCACATTCCTGTGGTTCGGCTAAACAATGACTCGCTATGTATATTTATGCGCTTGAAGTCCACTTTCAACCTGAACTGATGCGCATTCACAGATTGACGGGTATCGCGGGAAAATGTCCGAAGGGGCGGAACACATTCATCAAGCTCAGTTGAGCAACGACCGTGGTAATACCTATAGAAAAGAGAAAGGCATGATGCGTTGCGCCTGTGTTCTAACGACGGAATTGATCGACTTACGGCTGAGTCCCCAATAAGTTTCACTGCTCGTTTTTGCATCCTGTCGAGCACGTGTAGTGCAGTTTTGGATGCGCCTGACCAAATACGGGAGTTGAACTCCATTTTTGAACGAATATACGCCCTGTAAATAGTGGCTAGGTTGGATGTAGTGAAGTATCTTTTGCATCTCTTAAGGAAACCCATACATTTGGCTGCACTTTTCGCAGCTTCCAATATGTGGACATTCCATTTAAGAGTCGAATTAATTCGGGTGCCGAGGATTGATAGTTCCTTGGCTTCGTCTATGCAAGTGCCGTAGTGGCGAGAATGGGCAACGATAGGACCGTGTGTAGAATTCTTGACGGAAGACTGTGGGGTTATATGTCACTCATACGCCTTCACGGGCGTGGGTCCAGCAACACACCCACAATTTGTTGAGAGAAAAATTGTTCCACCAGAAAAACGAAACGAATAGAGCACACAGGTTTGGTTGGTAAAAATGAAACAAGTTGGTTGTTCTGTTAATCACAGGATCTCTTTACTTTTACGGCTTCAATTACCGTTCTAATTTTACTTAAACTGCTTACAAACATTTGTTACAACTGTTATTGTTCTAATTTTACTTAAACTGTTTACAAGCGTTTGTGCGTCTAACTAGGAGCACTTCAGCAATAATTCACATAAAGGAACACAACAAATTCTAACTCGCGCGAAAATATTTCGTTGTTAAATTAAATTATTCTTTAACCGGTAGAAAAACGAACATATTTCCTCCTGCTAACCGTACGTATAGGACTTTTTGTAAAACTAAAAATTTACAGCTCCCGACAGGGCTCCTCAAGTGTAGAATTGGTGAATCCACCAGCGTATGTGTGCACGACAGTGGCTCAAATCTGACTCTCCGATGCAATCCATATCCGTCAGATTCAACGGTGGTGGATTACATCGGTGTGCGAGGATTCTATATGTGTCCGTATAGGACAAGTACGATGCCCCGCAATGAAAACGATAATCGGTGGACACCTGATTAAACAGACGTATGATCATCGGGGGCTGCGGCGATGTACCCATACATCGTTGATGATGTATGCCTTGGATCGAAATAGATTTTTGTTTCAAAGTAAACAAAAACGCTATGTCGCAGGTCAAATGGTGGCACGCATGATGTACATGATGTGCCTATGTTACCAAGGGGTCTTCATTGTATTTGCCTAAGATTCCTTGGAAATACCGATGTAGGCAATATCTAATCTAGCCGTATGGCTCCGGCGCACAAGGAGGAAAATTATTTTGTTGACATAAGTTAGCAGAAACCTCGTCGATGGCGGCAAGGGGTCATGCTGGATGGCTATATGTTTGGATTAAAGTGCGGGTAAGTAAAACGAACACAATGAGATACTGTATGTTTAATTTAGATTTCAGGCGGTCATCATAGGCATGCCATTCGTAAGATTGCCTAAGCAATGATCTTACCCAAATTCCATGATCGGTTGATAGCCGATAACAGGGAATTGTCGCAACTGTCGCGGACCTAAGGGTATAGGCGCGATATACGATTGTGAACTATGGAAAGAATATCGGCTCCAGCTGTGTCAACAATACGCTGGCCAGCGTTTGTATATCGGTAATTGAAGACAAGCTGAGCCGATAGGAGATGAACTGGTTCATGGAGTATGAACCAAGAAAGTTCAAAATGTATGGGGGCCGTCGGGTAGGTTTTCCTTTCAGGTATGATGCTGCAGGGGAGCTTACGCTGTCCCTAATTGCAAGTAAGTACCATGGCTTTGTATGGTAAGAGGAAGTGGTTAATTTAAAGAGGATGGGCGGTTCTTTGGGAACGTATTAAAGAACCGCCACAAGACCAACGGAAAAGAGACCGGTAGGACGACCAGGACTGAGATGGAAGGACAATGTAAGATTTGACGTTGAGGAGATCGGATCAGATTGTCAGGCGTGTGAGGAGAGTGCACAGGACAGGGAGCAATGGCGCAGCCGAGTCAGTGAGGTCATGAACTTCCGGGTTCCTATAGGCCAATAAATAGTAGTAATAGTAGTATAGTACACATATCAACTGGCAAAAACAGATAAATCTTAGATACAACGTTTTGAAGCATCCGCTGTATAATCCTGGCATTGGGTGGTCAGTTTTTGGCGGATTTTTAGTCTGTTTATTTTTATTGCTATGCTCCGCCGAACACTGCCCACAGAAATAAAAGGCACCTTTAAATTTTAGTTCATGTATTTATTAACGCACAAGCATAGTCGTAGAGATCGGAATGACTGGTTTGATGATGAGTGCAAACTAGCGACTGAACGTAAGAATGCTGCATACCGGGCAATGCAGCAGTCTCATAGGACGCGGGTACGCGAGGAGAAATACAAAGAGCTCAGAAGAACTGAAAAAAGACTTCACAGACAAAAGAAAAGTGCCTGGGAAAAAAACCTTGTCTGTGAAATAGAGAAAAGTAGAGAGCGAGGTCCGCACCAGGCGCGGAAGTTCTACCAAATAATCCGCAGTATGACGCGGTACACACCACGCTGCACTTACTGCAAGGATAAAGAGGGTAATCTGATCACCGATCCTGAAGGCATTCTGGAGCGATGGGAAGTGCACTTTAATGAATTGCTAAATGGGCAGCTCACAGAAGAATTGGAGGCTCCACCAATGCAAGACCAGGACCAAATGCTGCCGCCACCAAGCATTGAGGAAACACTAAAAGCCATTAGACAGCTAAAATCAAATAAAGCCCCTGGAGCTGATGGCATACCAGCTGAGCTGATCAAACAAGGAGGGACAGCGTTACATCACGCAATTCACGAGATCGTGGTGCACGTATGGGAGCAAGAGGAGATGCCGGAAGATTGGCGTCGTGGTATAATTTGCCCCATACATAAGAAGGGAGATATCACACTGTGCAGCAACTATAGGGGTATAACATTGCTGAGTACCGCCTATAAGATACTCTCCACTATCCTACAAGACCGGATATCCCCATACGCTAAAGCCATCATTGGTCAATATCAGTGTGGCTTCATCCCAGGCAAATCAGCAATTGATCAGATATTCACCCTTAGGCAGGCGATGGAAAAATGTCTGGAATTTAAGATTCCACTATATCATCTGTTTATAGACTTCAAGGCCGCCTACGACAGCATAGCCAGGGTAGAACTATATAATGCCATGAGAGAATTTGGCATTCCAAATAAATTGATACGACTTTGTAGGTTGACCATGACCAACGTAACTAGTCAAGTAAAAGTAGCGGGATTGCTGTCCAAACCAATAAACATCTTTAATGGACTCTGACAAGGGGACGGTCTGGCCTGCCTCCTCTTCAATCTGGCGTTGGAGAAAGCAATCCGTGACTCTGGCGTTACAACAAGAGGGACTATTGTCACCAAGTCCAGCCAGATACTTGCCTACGCAGATGACATCGACATCATCGGTAGAACCGAATCGGCGGTACAGGAATCCTTCACCCAGATCGAGCAGGCGGCACAAAAACTGGGACTGCACATTAATGAGGGAAAAACCAAGTACATGGTGGCAACTTCTGCGAAGAAAAGACCTAACGTTGGTCAAACTATCAGGGTAGTGGAGCACGAATTTGAAGTAGTGCAATCCTGTAACTACCTTGGGTCAATAGTATCAGCCAATAACAATATGGAAGAAGAAATGCGCGAACGGCTGATTAAATCCAACAAAGCCTACTATGGTCTATCAAGGCTCTTTAAATCCCGAAATTTATCCAGAACATCCAAGCTACTACTGTACAAGACCATGGTCTTACCAGTACTCATGTATGGATCCGAGACCTGGGTGCTTAATAAAAGGCACTCTGAACTCTTGGCCGCGTTCGAGAGAAAGGTCTTAAGGAGAATTGTTGTCCCCGTATGTGAGGGAGGACGATTCCGGAGACGCTACAACCATGAGTTGTACGCAATCTGCCTTGAAGCTCATATTGTAAGAAAAATCAAGCTCGGTAGACTCCGGTGGGCGGGACACCTAGCTCGAATGAGCGAAGAGGACCCTGCCCGGAAAGTCCTTTGTGGCAGGATGTATGGAAGGAGACAGCGCGGCAGACCTTGTATTGCGATGGAGGGATGGCGTAGACCAGGACGCCCAGAGCCTGGGAGTGCTAAACTGGATGACATCGGCTCGAAATCGGGACCGGTGGAGAGATTTGTTAAATAAGGCCAAGACCGGATCCCGGTTGTAGTTTCGATGATGATGATGATAGGTATTTATTAACGCACAGTATATGTCTTTATTAACAAGCAGTATAGGTATTCATTAACGGGCAGTATGCGTATTTATTAACAAGCGGTATATGTATTTATTAATGCGCAGTAAACGTGTTCATTACAAGCAGTATAGGTATTTATTAACTCCCAGTGCCCTTTATTATTAACAAAAACCTTTTGGACTCAACTAAAACTCGCGGCGGCACACTCTTCGTTTTGTTATCTCGGACCCGTCAGGGTGGACGCTGTTACTCGACTCTCCAGGACGATCCAACTTAGACTAACTGTCTGCCCAAAAAAATATCCCGATTCAGATTTCCGATCTGTATCTGCACAGGAGAAAATTTCCCATTTCCTCTGCTAACAGAATTTTCCACAGTATCTGTTAGCAGCATACCATCTTCCTTTTCATCTCACAAGGAGAATTTCCCACAGGATCTGGAAGGAGAAATCTTACCTAATCATCATCATCATTATCACCGTTCGATGCTGGTGGTGTGTATTTCGTTTCTTCCTTTGTTTAAGGATCGGATGTCGCACATATGGCATGCGGCAAAGGCTCGCCTGCATTTCGGATGTGTCCACAGATTATGGGATGTAAGGCTTTGTTTGCCTTTCCCATCGTACATCTATCTGGGATAGTGTTTAGAGTTTAAGATTGTTCGCCTGCTAATCAGCGGCGCAACGAATTGATTGTTTGAGCAAGTGTGCCTGGTTTAGGCGCTAATTGCATTTAGCTACGAGCGTATGCATCCGTCGTTCGGTCTATTTACCGAAAATGGTATTTCCTTGGGAAACCTCGCGTTGATGTTTAGGATGGGAGATTTATGACCTGTATTCTGGGATTGGTTTTGTATACGATGAATGGATGCGTTGACTCGATATTGAAAGTTTTTGAACGTTAAGTTCCTTGTTTTTTGATATCGGGTTCAACATTGTTGCAGCTTCCTATGACCCTTGTTACAGGTACGATTAGGAGCTTTGGGACACGTGTCTGTGGGCACGTGTAATGAATAAGGTAAGTATGTTCCTTGAAAGGTAGAAACCTTACCTGGGTAGAATTGTGCGTTCGTAGAACGCTACAAGTTCGTCATTTGTTCCTATCTCTGTACCACCCTTAAAAAATAGAATTGATGTCAAAGGAAGACTGTGATGAGCAAGTGTCAGTTTTCCAAAGATAAAACATCAGATTTCTGCAGTAAAAGAATAATAGGAATTCTAGACGAAAATTGCGGAAATTGGGATAGAATAAGTAAAGTTTAGACAAATACAACTAATTATGAATAAAGAAAATGCTGAAAATGTTTACAAAGTAAAGACGCCAAATACAAAATGTAAACGGTTTATAGAGTATTGCCATATTAATTAATTTTCTTGGAGCTTTTGATTTGAGTGGTTCTTTCGTTCTTTCCCTTACTTTGCACCCAAAACCGATTTCTATTTTTGTATGAAATTTCATACGCTATAAGTTAGAAAAGAAAACCAAAGGTAAGTTGGAACTTTATCCTGAGCATTTCTATTTATTTATTATTTTGAAACAGTTCGCATCAGCATGTTTATAGCCGAAATTTAAAACAATTCCTTTATGGGAAGTTTCTGCCTGACATTTTTGTTGATAAATAATTAATGCTTTGATAACGACACGGTTTCCACTTTTAAATTTTCATGTGTGCAGCATTCTAAAAATGTCCAAGGACAACACAACGCAAGTGTTTCATTTTAAAAACTCAAAATATTGTTTGTATTTTTACGGGCACATTCATTTAGAACATCGTTAAAAATATCTTGAGTTACCTAAGCGCGATTGCTTGACGTACACGTATGATGGAAACGCAAATATCAAAACTAACCAACAAACCGGCAAATACGCACACTTGCTACGAGGAGAGTCGGTTGCTGCTCGTGACCTAATAACAAATTACATAAAATCAATTTAAATCTAATGAGTTATTAAACAAAATATATCCAAGCCAGTTGCAATAATAGTTGTTATAATTACCTTGTACCAGACGCTAATTCAAGTTTTGTTGGGGAAGGGAAAGATTCATAACCAACATTCTAGAATACACAAATTGCAGGTCAGCTGGGGGAAGTGTCAACCTGCTCAGGTTGCTTACTCTCTCACTCGTAAAACAACAAATACACAAAACACATAAAGGGCTTATTTTGGGGTACTACACTTACTACTCTTATCGGGAAATTTCAAACAATGTGCTGTGGGAAAACCGACACTCTTTTGTTAGACAAATTATACTCAATCTCAAATTACGAATTACACAACACGTGGGTCTAATTTTTGCAAAATAAACACAAATCTTAACAGTGTAACAACGTATACAGACCACTAACACTTAATCATTTGTAAGCAACCACGTCTGAAAGCAAGAATCAAGCGGTAAGTCTGCCATGAGCCCCTGAGAAAGACAGCGTAAAGCTCGAGAGAAAAAAGGACGGAAAAAATCTGCAAACTAACCTTCATTGCAGTATACATTGTATACAAGTCAAATGTTGAGGAGTGAATACTTCACACGAAAGCGCCACCTGTAATAGAATAGATAGCCACCGAAGTCGATTGTATTTGCAACATTTCTACGCAAAAATAAGTTGGAAAAGTGGATTACATTTTGCAACGGCTACTTTTATTTGCGATAAAAATGCATAATTAATAGATTGCTATTTATGCGTACGAGGAATTATCATATCATAAGGGCGATATTGAGCTGGAAATCACCACCGGTACGGGAAGTGCGTAAATCATCTGATGGGTTTTACCAAAACGGGCAAAACGTCTTTTCAAGTTAGATTGAATGTTTGGTGACCAATTTATTGTCCTAGATTAGTTCGTCCCGAACTAAGTTCATTGGTCTTCTAGGTTAACAAAAAGTCGCCAGTCGGTCACGATGCACCACTTTCATCTTGGCGTTCGTACTTCGCTGAATCCTATAGACAACGTCGTTAATTCTTGTGAGAATCTTATACGGTCCTTCCCAATGTTGCTGCAACTTCGGAGTCTTCCCTTTTTTGCCGATGAGGGTTATAAAGCCACACGTTATCGCATACATTAAATCTGGATGCATTGGCTCGAACGTCGTCCCTTGTTTACATCCTGTCACTTGATACCTTGATTTGCTTTCGAACCAAATGATGAATCTCATCGAGGCGATTTCTCCATTCGGCTACGTAGTCTTCAGTCTTATCTATGGCGTCTGGAGGTATCCCGAATCGCAGATCGGCTGGTAATCGTATCTCTGTGCCAAATATAATTCTTGTTGGAGAATGGCCTGTCGTATCGTGATTAGCCGATCTATAACTCATGAGAAAGGTTTGTACATATGTGTCCCAATCTCGTTGGTGTTCACTAACGACTTTCGATAAATGCTCTTTCATTGTTCGGTTGAACCTTTCGACCATTCCGTCTGACTGCGGATGTAAGGGTGTGGTCCTGGTTTTCCTTACGCCCAGTGTCGCACAGATGCCTGAAAATATCTGTGATTCGAAGTTTCGGCCTTGATCGGAATGAAGCTCACAGGGACCTCTATATCTGCTGATCGAATTATTGATTAGCTGCTCAATGACGGTTGTTGCTTCTTGGTTTGGAATTGGAAGGACTTCCACCCACTTGCTGAAGTAATCCATGATGACCAACATGTATTTGTTGTTGTCATTGGTTTTTGGGAATGGTCCTGAGATATCAATCGCAATTCGCTCGAAAGGGACACCCACGTTGTACTGCTTCATAGCACTCCTTGGTTTTGCTGTTGGTCCTTTGGTCGCAATGAAAGTTGTACACTTCCTACACCAAGACTCGACGTCATCTCTCATGTGAAGCCAGTAGAATCGATATCGTAATTTTGAAAGTGTCTTATTAACTCCCAGATGTCCACCGGAGGCCCCTTCGTGCATTTCTGTTAGTACATCCTTCAATTTTGATGGTGGGACTACAATCTGCATTCGATGGGATTTTCCATCCGCGGCTTCCCATTTACGCTTTAGAATTCCATCTTCCACCAGCAAGGAATTCCATTGTACTCAATATGCTTTAAATGTTCCACTCTTGTCGGAAATATTGTTCCAAGTTGGCCGCTCATTCTTTCCTTTGTGTTCCAGGATTAGCGATATATCTTCATCCTAAAGTTGCGCTGCGAGTATAGTATGACTCGTCCACCCATCTAGTACTTCTACTTGTACATTTCGAAGGTCGTACGCCTCTTGTTTTAAACGATCGATTTCTACTTCTGAATTCTGAAGGCGACGCTTTGGGGTCAACATTTCAGCTTGCCTCTCTGCTAGATCAGTTGATAAGCGATTGTTCTCCTCAATTACCTTTTCTCGGTTGGTCTCAAGAGAAATTATCTGTTGATGCAAGGATTTACGTTCGGCCATGGTGCTGTCGAAGTCTGAATCACGCTGAAGGCTTCTCTTGTGATTAGCGAATAAACACTAATTCTCAATTGATGTTTCATTCATTCGTCGACGTTTCCTACAGTCAACAGAGATGTGGCCGACTTCGCCGCATGTCCAACACTTCATATCAGGTCTCGGGGTTCGTTGTACATGCCTGATTCTTTGGCAGGAACATTCCTGGACGGACATTTCTCGGACTCTATATATATTCCTGGTAGCCAGTTTAGCAGATTCATATGCCAATGGGAACGCCAGTATTTCATTAGTCGTCTTCTTTCCCGCTAAACGAGCCTGATCGCAGATCCAAATCAGGGAGGCGGTGAATTTTTCTGCTTTGGAAGTATTCGCTCGACTTGTTTGGTCTGGAACAGCAAACAAATTTCACTGGCCGAACCACAAGCCGTCCTATTCCTTTTATTTATTCAGACACAAAATTGATAATCGCAGTAAGATACACAACAAGCCAAAGGTGCGATAATTTCAGGATTTTTTATTGTACGTAATAAAACAAGACCTAATGGCCATAAAAGGTAAATTTCAAAATTACACTAAACTAACGTTCGCCGAGCAAGATAACTCCAATATAATGATTGACACATTTTTCAACTCGTGCTCCTATTTGTATGCATAGTCTTTTCCTCCGCCGTTAGAAACATCAGATCAAAAACCCATACCATAGACCAGTAATTACAGCAAACACTGTTCTATGATCCAGTGCTGTTTGCCAATCTCCGTTGGCCGGTGAATCACGCCATATCCAGTGTATTGGAATGCTAGTGCAGAACTTAGCAAAAACGACAACCTATGGTGCGATCTCTTGTGCATACCTTTAGGGCGTAGCAGCTTCGAAGTTGTAAGTTTCGCTGGTTTGATGATAGGTGGGTCTGCAGTTGAATTGTGATTCTTTGTTCTCCTTATCTTTTATCGGTGATAAATCGATTCACCCCTGTTGTGATTGTTTATTGCTTGTGCTGCAACATCTTGCCGGGCCGGCGATGACGCTTCGAAACGGGTTGTTTGTATGGTTCCGATGATAAGATTAGCACGGAGATACTTGACCTAGGCTTCATCTTCTTCGTATCAAGAAAAATGTCATTAAGTGCTATTGAATGTCCCCGCCATCACTTATGCTGTTCATCAGCGCGAGCAATGTGGATGGGCAGAGGGGTGGCAATTATTAGTGTTATATTGATTAAATTACTCGTAATTCATTATTGTTTGTCGGTTATATTTAACATAATTTACAATCGATTATTAGTGTTTGTGTGTGTGTGTGTGTGTGTGTGTGTGTGACAGAAGGCCCTATTGGTCATTGAGTGCTAGCGTTGTAGCTAATGTTGACTAAATGTGTGATGACTGTCAAATCATCAACAGAATTGGTATGTGCTGTAGTTCGAGGTATGCCGTCGTTGTTGTT